>JAXGGA010013175.1:0-36131 GCA_038373865.1 Uloborus plumipes
TAGTTTCTTTAAATTTTCCTCACTACTTTCAAGGCATGAAGTGCCCGTGCAACGCCGGGTCACGTGTGTGGTATGTCATGAAATCTAATGAACATTAAATTATACTAAATAATAATATAACATCAGAATGAGGTAAAAGTTAGAGAGGGGCACGTTATGCATCAACATGCCGCAGGAAGCTAATCTAGCTGCCCTGTCAGATAGTTTTTTTTTTTTTTTTGAATTTTACTGAAACTTAACTTTTACTAAATTTTGGACATAAGAATAAAACCATCAAAAATGAAAATATTAGTTTTTTAAAGCAGCAATGCACGTGTATTCCGGATACTTTTGACATACCGGAAGCTACTATACTGGCTAAAATGACTACCATTTGTGTGCTGTGACATTCTAGTTCACAACTTATTGACAAAAGACATTAATATGTTTTCTTAGCCGTAATATTTCAAAGGGAACTACTTACCAGCGGAACTTTTGACATCGCTCTCCCCTATATTTCCGTTAACAATCACTAAGGGTTGCAAATTTTATTGAATTGGATATCACTCTTGTTCTACACATGTAAAAAACAGTCAAAATTATAAATGTAATTGCGTAGCGACTTTTTCTTACTATTTCACTTTTTTCTATTTCAACATTTTTCTAACTGCTCTACTCTTTACCTAATGCTTAAAGAGAAATGATACGTGTTTATAAGTGTTTCATTTGTCATTATCCAACTGGTTGTTTGTTTTTTCTCACAAATTAAACGTAATCCATGACACATAAACGTTAATATTATCTATAGTTCTCAAATGAAAAAAAGTTAAATATAAATAAAAAATAAAGTCATTACATCTTTAGAAAATGCATTAATCTACACAAGAGCTCGCTTAAAAAACTTAACCAAAGAAATAGTTAAGAGAAACCTTAGACAAACCATTTATTATTTAGCTAAAAATACGGCTTGCATAGAAAATCACACGTTTCACATGCATGTTTTTTTTTCTTTATGTTAACATTACAACTGTCACTAACGCTGTTTCAACTACTCAAAAAAAAATCATTTTCTAAGTATATACTTAGGAAACAATTTTTATTTTCACTTTTTTCTGTAATGTAACATTTTATAAAGAATAGTTTATTGTAGTTCAAATTAAAAAAAATATTCATCAAAAATATGAGTTACATATATATTTTTAATATTTGTATTTTGTTTTATTTAGTTATTGTTTACTGTGTTTAAGAGCCGTTTTTTTTTAAGAATCAGGCAGTCAAAAAACTTGACATTTTTGATTTTGCTGAAAATTTCTGAATATGGTCTTTATTTAAAATTATTAAACACGTGTTTTTTATTTTTTCAAAAAAATGTTTTTTCTTTCCGTTTTGGGAGGTCAAAGTTGGATTTTGCTCTTTTTTTCAATAAAAACATGCCAACTTAGATGAGCCAAAACTTTTTGATTTAGGAGTGAACCGTGGAACTGACAATTATTTTGTGTTCTACTGTATCCCCACTAACTGTAAGTACATAAATATTTGTGGACGACTTTTGTCACAGAGGTCAGAGGTCACTCAAAGTTGCACGAAAAATATTTTTTAATGCAACTTTGACCGGCCAAATCTTCTTGTGGAAACGGTGCACCACGGTGTGTATATATCAGTAAATACCCACCAAAGAGTAGTATTCAAAAACCTAAAGATATGTGTGGTTGATATTTTGCTCATCGAAATATTTGACTCTGAAGTTGCAAAAATCGCAAAATCACGTGACTTTGAGGGTCATTATCTCCTTGCACCATGAGTGACCAGATACAAAACTGGTTGGAGTAGAAGCCTTTCTTGTCCCAGAAACACAATCCTTGAATAAACCTATGGTTACTCTTTCAGTTTTTGCATAATTCGGCTCTAAACTTTGAAAGATGAGTGTTTTTCGGCAACAACCAAACAACCTGTCCCGCGTTGTTTTTCAAACAACCTGTCCCGCGATGCTAACTTTTGAATGAACAGTCCGATTTGAACAAACTTTTTTTTGTTCGAAAGATCTTTTCAAGGATACTTCATTCCCGTATCTACATTTTCGATTTGAACAATGTTTCGTTCAACATTGAACCGCTCAAGAAAGCTGTCACCCCTAATAACTTTTGAATGAATAGTCCGATTTAAACAAACTTTTTTTTGTTCGAAGCATCTCGGCAAGGATACTTTATTACCGTATTTAAATTTTCAATTTAAACATTTTTGGTTCAACATTGAACCGTTCAGGCAACCTTTCCCCACCTAATAACTTTTGAGTGAACCGTCCGAATTGAATAAACTTTTTTTTTTGTTCGAAAGATCTCGGCGAGTACAGCTCATTCCCATATTTTATTTTTCAATTTGAACAATTTTTGGTTCAACTTTGAACCGTTCAAACAACCTATCCCCGCGATGCTAACTTTTGAGTGAACAATCCGATTTGAACAAACTTTTTTTCGTTCGAAATATCTCATCAAGAATATTTCATTCCCGTATCTACATTTCCGATTTGAACAATTTTTCGTTCAACATTGAACCTTTTAAGCAACCTTTCCCCACCTAATAACTTTTGAGTGAACCGTCCGAATGGAATGAACTTTTTTATGTTTGAAAGATCTCAGAGAGACTTTCCCATACATTCCCATATTTCGTATATAATCCATTCTTTTTGATTCAAACTATTTTTCGTTCAATAGTGAACCGTTCAGAAAAAAAAATTTACATTAGCGTCTACGGGGAATTTAAGTTGAATGTTGATCCTGAACTTAAAGTCGGATTTCCTTCAAACTAACTTTGTAAGAAAATGGTTTTAATAAATAATGTTTGTAAAGTACTTTTCTAAGTAATCTTCTGTGAGGACTCTGATTCCGACTCCGCGAACATGGCGGAAATGCAGGCTCCGAAAAAAAATGACTGAACGTGCAGACGATTTTTTGTTTATTTATTCATTTGTTTTATTTTATTTATTATTATTATTATTATTATTATTATTATTATTATTATTATTATTATTTATTATTATTTTTTTTTGCAGACGATTTTTTTTTGTAACAAATTTTTCATTCACGAGAACATTTTTTCTTTATTTATATTTAACAACTGGCAACGGATTAAAAGTGAAATTCCGGACATTTTATTAACGGACGATTTTTTTTTCTTTTTCTTTTTTTTCTTTCTTTGATAAAATGTGTTTTGATGATCTTTGTACTTTTATTTATTTATTTTTTTTTTATTATTATTATTATTATGATGATTTTTTTTTTTTTGAAAACGATGGAGGATTTTTCTACGAAGGAGCTGTAACAGTTACACTCTTTAAAAGGTGTAACAAAACTTTGTTTATTCGTTAATTACTTTTTACGTGTCTATTTCATCTGATGAGAGGGGCATATTTTGCTTTTCGAAATCAGCTCTAAGTGCTAAAAAGGTATGTTTGACATAATTTTCAGTCTCAGATAATCAAGAGAATAATGATCAGATGCGAGAATGCCGATGTCGATGTACGGGAAAGTAGGCTTGTTTAGTTCTTGACAGAACTTCTTGTTTAACTATTCGTATCGTAAAAAACATTTTACAAAGCTGTGACTATGTTTGACGAATATATGTACACTCGAGCCTTCTTATTAGAATATCGGTGAAAAGAATATCCCGCTTGAAATAATTTATTTTTAATGCACCGAACTGATGTCAAAAATTTTTTTAAAAAAGCAATAAAAATAATTTAAATTTGAATTGTTAAAGTACAAAAACGAAGCATACTTTCCTTGTATACCGTAGATGATTACCAAATTGTCATGTATTTACACATACAAAAATGTTAAGTAAAGTATTGAACTTCATTACAATTATCATAATTAAACAGATTTTTATTTGTTACAACTTTGTAAATCTCATTTTTACCACTGGTCACATTTTATGCATTCAAAACAACTTTTGTTTAAATTGACTCGAAATTATAATTTAATATCTCATTTTTTGAATTAAATCCTCTGAAATTAATAATTGAAAGAAATAATTCTCCATAATTAAATATAATTAGTTTTATTTTTGTTCATATTATGGCTTCATTATAAGACATTTCAAAGCAAGCAAAAGGGGGTAAATATTACTGCTATGAAACCTTAGAAGTGTGTATGTTTTTAACGAGATTTCGGCGAGTAGTATTAGCTTTCTATTTACTGACGAGAGAGGTTCTCATATTTCCAAGATTTGTTTATATAACTGAGATAAAAATTATTTCTAAGCATAAAAAGCGTTTATGTGTTATCAATGTATATATAGGGATGTACACATTATTTCAGTTGTTTTGATATTATAATTAACTTATTATGATTAAATATAAGTAAATAGAAATGTCTTCTCTCTTTTCCAAGGAAGTATAACAAATGTTTGAATTGATTTTGATATCATGGTTTTAAGGAAATCAATTCAGCAAGGTATATTATTGTGCTTTTTCGGATTATACTTCGATCCAAATATGTATAGTTTGATATATATGCTTGTATTGTTTAGTAGAAAATACTAAAAAGTCGATGTAAGTGAATAACGTATCTTTTTTTTTCTGTTTTCCCTGATTGATACGGTTAATCTTTCTAAAGTTGATTGAAGACATTCCTACGGTGGGAAAATAAAACTTATTGTACTTGTACATTTCATTTTATTAGTGAAAAATAAAATGCACTAAAAGAAGAGAAACAAAGATCAACCTATGAAAAATAACTTAATTATGTTTTTGTGTGCTTATTTGTCTGAACATTGTTGATACAAAAAATATCAGTTGGGTTTAATGTTTTGAAACAAGTATGAGGTCAAACCATTTTTCCACTTAATTAAGGTCCCAAACCTATATTTTTCGCTAATGAATTTATTTCTTTGTACACATATGCATTTAAAAATAAGTGCACTTTTCATCTTACAATACTACAGTGCTGAACATGAAGTTGTTTTAGTTGTAAATATTTTAATTGTAAATGCCTATTTTTAAAGTTTAATGATATTAATATGAAAAATGTATTAATTACAACGATGTCTAAAAATAGTGTTTTGCCGTTCAGAAAATTGGCCGAGTTTTACTAAGATGCAATTCGATTTCTCTATTTTTTGAGGTAATATAAGAGAAATATCTTGATCTTGAGCAATTTTTTATCATCAGGCAACAGCGTAGCAAAAGTTATTGTAGAGAAGTAATTCCAAACTAGATGACCTTATTTTAAAGTTTGTTTTTCTCTCGAGGGTACATCATGGTTAACTTTTTTTTTTTTTTTTTTTTTTTAAGTTGGATTTTTCTTGAAGCCTAACGTATCATCTCCTCAGAGTTAGGGCCATGCTCCACATCAGCGTAAAACGCGACCGAAACTGAAGGCAGAAACCGAAAATCCGGGTACTTTCCATAGGAACACCATTGAATCCATTTTACGCTTCTGCCTATTTTTTCTGCTTTACGTCGATGTGGAGCATGGCCCTTACAGTAAGATGTCTTATTGCTGCTATGAACCAATGCTATGTAATTGACGAATTCAAAATGCAAAATGTTGCATTTTTTTCACTTTTCATGGTATTTCTTAAAACTATAAATATATTTGAATAGGACTTCAAAATTTTAAGATACTGCAGTCAAGTGTAAGCAAAGAAATGGGGGGGGGGGTGTGATTTCAAACTTAAACTACAACAAAATAGTGACTATGCAAAACGAACAAATTTTCTTATGAGATATTAAGTTTTGTGTCATAACTTATCAAACTGATGTAAGCGTTAAGGCTTTCACGGCCGGTTTCAATAGAATATGAAGATTCCAACCTCACCAGTGTCTTTCAAGCCAATGGTTTTTTAAAACAAGAAATTAAAAGAGCATTCCACCCCAAGATTGAGAGACAGAGCTCTAATGAAGAGCCGGCCAAATCTACAGCCTACCTTCCCTACGTAGAAGACGTGACCAACCGAATTGAAAGACTTCTGCTTCGGTTTAATATCAAGACCAATTTCAAGCCCACTCATCGAATTAGTAACCCACTACGTTCAGCAAAATATACCAGAGACCCTTTGTCTGCAGCAGTTTACAAGATCCCATGTTCCTGTGGATCTGTCTACATCGGGACGACCAAAAGAAGTGTTTCCATCCGGATCAAGGAACACCAAAGAAATTGCCGTCTGGGCCACACTGAAAATTCGGCAGTCGCAGAACACACCTACAGTGAATGGATCCATAACATCGAATTCAAGGAAACCAAAATACTGTCACGGACCCCCCACTAATACCCCAGACTGAACAGAGAAGCTATCGAGATCTTGAAACAACCAAACAACTTCAACAGGAAGGAAGAAAGTGTAAAAGTAAACAAAACCTGGCATCCAGTATTAAAGAGGATATAGGAGACAAGGATCTTCCAGATAATCACAGGCCAGAACAGCAGCAGCTCGGCGAGTTCCAGCCAACCAGGAACAAGATGCACTCATCATCAGCCAATCCCGGATGAGGGTACTTCCCTAATAAATACTGCTAACACTTCGAGCATTGCATCAGTCGTCGAAAGGAATCTTCCCTGGAAGCTCCCTCCGTCAACGCCACTGAAGATGGCCGCTACAATTGCGACCGAAACGTTTGGAATGTCTACATTCAGACCACGGCACAATAGCCCGGAAACTTCATATTCTATTATCAAACTGAATTTCTCACATGCCAAAAATCCATTTCAATGAATAAATTACCACACGACAATGGCTCTATACTGTGACAAATGTATTTTTCCTGGTTCTTTTTCACGCTAAATTACATCGAAGTTGCTTTTCAGTTTTTTTTTTTTTTACTTGTTCCGTTAAAAAAAAGAGAAGAACAATAATAAGCAATTGTACAATCTCATACTTATAATATGTAAACATAAAACAAAAATTAAAAAAAAATAATTATTATTTTGAAAAAAAGTTCCAAAAACACTTACAAATAACAAAATATAATAGAAAGATATAAGAGGAAGATGATGTAAATAAATAAAAAATATAGTATGTAAACCTGAAATACATTTTGACAAAGCATGCTTAAAGAAAATCTACGTGCTAAAACAAGCTCTGAAAAAGTTTCAATTTTTTGACCTTGCTTTCTTTTCCTCTTTTTGAAAGCAAATAGAATACGTTGAAACAAATGTAGAATAAGGGGCTCAGGTGTTCATGCAACTATCATTTTTTCTTCGTTTTAAATCCAATTATTTTCTTAGCGGTTATTAAATAAGAAGACAGTCTTCTCATCTCAGACCTCTTTCTTCATATTTTTGTTTAGGCATGTTTACACAATAAATTTATTTAAATGTCTTTTTATTGTTAGTGTCTTTTAGAAACATCTACTTTTTGTCGGCTTTGTGTTAATCTTTTTAGAACATTTCTCATCGTATAGCAGAGAAACATAATAAAACACACATAAAATGAATACAGTGAACTCTCACTTATGCGCCGGCCCAAGGGACCGACAGAAAAAGGCGCATAAGTGAGAGAGACGTATAAGTGAAAAAGCATATTTCGTTTCGTTTCGTTTGGGGCTATATGCCCAGGTTTTTGATGAGGACTACAATCTAGTGTCTTGTCTCTATTACACATGATTTTTATTATATATATCTTGTACAGACAATGTATGAAAGAGTTACATCACACAAAGGAAGGAAAGTATACATCCGGAGCGAGGGTGGGAGTCGAACCCACCGTCGCAGAGTTATCGGCTAGACGCCTTAGACCGCTCGGCCACTGAGACCCCAACAAGCCTATTTAAAGGTCTAAAACGCAACATAGGTTCTAATGAAAGAATGAAAAAGAATGTTTCTACGGAAAAGAAACATATTACTACGGTTTGGCAATTGGCAGTAACGTAACTACAATGATAAAGAGAAAACAAAAATTGTAGCATACCTAATCACAAACTGTTCCCTTTAAAGCGATGCATAATAGATAATTGTCCCTCTCCGAACTTTAGTACGTGCGGAAAAAATGCCATCCGTGGGCAATAAAGGCGAAAAAGTACAGAGGAAAGTGAAGAAAAATGCTTATTTTAGTTAAAGAAATTAAATTAAATATTTTACATTTTAGGGAAAATTTGGCACATAAGTGAAATATTTATCTTTAGAGCGACGCATAAACGAATGATACTATCATTATTTTGCAATGAAATGTGTTGGGACCATTGGAAATCACCGTATAAGTGAAAAAGGCGCATAAATGAGGCGGCGTATACGTGAGAGTTCACTGTATTCTACTTTTGCCATCGAAGTAAAAACATATAGTTGTAACATAACATATAGGGAAGCCATAGAGATCACAATGTCTCTGTTATGGGATCCTCAACGGTATCAATTTATGATACTGTGAGTGGTATACAGGTACCAATTTGATATGGTGATCTAATTCATTAGTGGTTAGTACATTGCTGTGTAAAAAGAATTGATTGAAGGTTCACCAGAATCTCACTATTTAAATCAAATTGAATTATATTATATAGGTGAATCATACTGTGTTTAAATCTCTAAAATTAATACATAGCATACAATGGACAAATAATCAAGAATATATATTTAAATCACTTATTTATTTATTTCTATAAACATATTAAACGATTCAGGTATTCATATAACTATTTAAATGTTGCAACATTAATTTTAATGGCCATAATTAAACAAAAGATGTTGAAACCAACGGAAACTTGCACTTACGTGCTGTAGAAAGGTAATCGTGCTGTTCGCTGTCCATATGATTTTGTAGATTGGTGTAATTAGTATTCTCCAGATGAGCGGGTAGTTAGATGCGAGCACTGATGAAGATAAAACATTCTGTCCATTGTCCATATATTTGTAGATTTGTTACAATTAGCTCATTCTCTAGATGTATAGATAGCTAGATGCAACTTGAATGTAAAAATGAGGAACTGGTGCGATTTCTTCAGAAAACAGAAAGTTCGTTTATAAAAGTTCACTTATTAAACACCGTCCTCGTCATTATCTAGACTAACTATTTAAGTAGACAGGATACTACCTTTTGAAAACCCTTCGAGTTCTCATGGAGAATAATTTCTAGATTATGAAATTGTAGTTAAAAAACGCATCTTCAGCAAAATTTCACATTATCTTTTAGAAAAAAGGAAAAGATTCTGGGGGACTGGGCAGCAACACCCAGCCCCCAGCAAAGGTATTCGAAGACTCTTAGCTCATCCCGCAAACCTCAGCGCAAGAGGCAAGCGCCCCATAAATCTTCCAAAAACGTGAACTAAAACTACCGCTCAGTCCCTGATTGGCTACAGGAGTTTGCCAAACCAGAAAGGAAGAATTCCTCCAGTACTGTTGCAGTTAGCATTTTCAAGGCTCCGGTAAACAGGAAGTTGTGTGCGAATAGGGAAACCGCTCACCTTCTCATAATTAACAGTTGTGGCTGTTTAGCGTTACGAGGATGCTATAAGGTTTTGCCTTGTAGCAGTCTCTTCACTGTCATCTAAGGAATTCAAGGACTCTATCTGAGACATTACCACCACCTGCAACAATATATTTAGAAAAAACAAACAGTAAATTAATTCCCAGTAATAATTGTTTGAAACATTTCCTGTTAAATAAATAAATTAACTGTATAACATGAAAAAAATACTTTCAAAGGCAATAGATAAATGAAGAAAATATAAACACAGACAACATATTTCCTTGATATACATATTTTTTTTTTCTCTGAGGGAAAAATATTGATAGTTAATACAGGCATTAGCAGGACAGATATTTATCTGGTGAGGAAATAACCACAGAAAATAAAGTGAACATCAAGTTATTTTTTAATTAGACCTAGCACAAATAGGCAGCAATTAACTGAATAGCTTATTAGCTAGCAGCTCTTGCAAAGCTACAGCGTCCAAAAACTGCATTTGTCCTTATTTAGGGCGAAGTCAATATGCACAGACTGTGTTCGAGATAAAGGAGAAGCACTTAGTAAGGACGTAAAGTATACTATCCAATTGGTAGCTGAATATGTTTTTTACAAGCGTGAGAAGTTCATATTTATTTAATTCAGAAACTTCTTTGCAAATAAACTCACATGAAATAGAAAAAAAAACCTACAAAATTCCAGAGTATTACCCAAAAATGATACGTTACATTTCGTAAATTTTTGGTGTACTTAGGGCTCGCACTTATTATGCGTTCACTCGAAACTTTGAAATATTTTCAAGCAAAATTGTATGACACACACACACACACACACACACACACACACACACACACACACACACACACACACACACACACACACACACACACACACACACACACACACACACACACACACACACACACACACACACACACACACACACACACACACACACACACACACACGCATTTACGCATTTTGGACGCAATGGACGATGCTGTCCATTAACTAATCAAACAAGATATTCAGGGATTTTTCTCTGAAGCAAACGTTGACCATGATCTATTGGATTATTCCACTTTTTTTACAGTGCTTTAAGATGGTGTATCGACTATTTGAATAGTTAAGTCTTTCTTAACACCTATTTCGAACATTATAAAAAAATGTAGCACCAAAATGCTCATTAGTCAAATGCATTTTACCCCTGGGGGAATGTTTTTATCTGCTGTAAAAAAAATGCAAAATAGCAAAATTTTCTTTAGACATAATGCAAACAAATTTCAATTTAGCATTTATAGGCGTGAGCTATCTTTTGGCAATACTTACCCCTAAGCCAGTTCCCTAAGCCAGAAATATAAATAGCAACCCCATATCAAAAACAAATGCAAAACTTTCTCTTTAACGCCAACACTGTCTGCAGGAAACGGTTCAAAGCCAATTGCGGAAATTCGCTTTGATGTATCTGAAGTGACAAAGTCGATTGATGCCGTAAGAGTAAAAGTATGCTGGAAACTGGATTAGGTTCACTAAGAATTTTCTATTCCAAAGTGTGACATCATAATGCATATAAAAGTATGTTTTCAAAATGCAAGACATTGCCGTGAATAAGCTTTATTTTGTTTAGTTTGAAAAGTATATTTTATTACATTACTTAATTAAAATAACCTTTCTTTTTTTTATATTTTGAGCAAAGATCATTCTGTTATTTATTTTAATTTGAAACCGTAATGGCAAAATGGTTCCTTTTTTGTATTAGATCCGGAGTCTCCACCGGGTGGGCGGACGGTGCTCCACTAGCCCTGCTGCAGATTCTTAGCCTCTGCTCTTCAGGGTGGTGTCCTACACATACACTCACTCACGCCTGCAAGCTCACACACATTTACACACACAAGCACACATAAACGTCTGCACACACAGATATCGCACTTTGTGATTGAGAAAAACATTTGAATTCAAATCGACGAAAAATTAAATTTTCATTTATTATTTAGGTATTTATTTATTTATTTTTTTAATGTGACGCAAACATTTGCTCTCTTTTGGATTTGAACTTTGGATTTGGCTCAACTTCAATGTTGACTTGATTGCTGTGTCTAACTATTAAAGTATTTGAGTTTAAAGTTAAAATAGTTTCACTTCGTGAATAGCCTACAGTTTATTTAATGAAATTCTATGAATGTTTAATGTTGCAGCCTGAAATTAAAGTACTTTGCACTTTGAAGAAAGGAGTTTCTAACCAAGAAACCACACGAATAGCTTAATAATGAAAAAAGTGTAATTATGGGGCAATCAAAAGAGCTTCTTGCGACCTGTTTCTGAATAGAAAACCATATAAGGTCTTTTGTAATCTAAATACACCATTCCTTTGTGCATATTCAACAGAGTTAAATTTAACAAATTATGGGATGACGTAAGTGAAAATTTACAAAACACCCACATGAACACCCCCATCAATTTCGATGTATACAGAAGATTATTTTTTCTTGCCGAATAGTAAAAAAAAAAAAAAACGTACATATTTTTTGCGTAAAGGAAATGAAAAAAAACAAAGAAAAAATACAAAATAAATAAATGAATAAAATACAAATGAAAAAAAAAAACAAGTTAAAATATATAAATTTAAAAAACATACATAAAAAATTTAAAAAGTAAAAAAATATAAATACAAAAATACATAAAAAATTTAAAAAGTAAAACAAAAATGATTGAGACATAAAGTCTGTTGAAATTTGTCACAATCAAACTTCTTTTTCAAATTCTAAGTTAACTGTAATTCTTTGAAACTTTTGCATGCACATTTATTTTCCAAACAATTATTTTTTTCAAAGAATAAAAATACTGTCTTTTTTTTAATTAAAAAAAAGATAAGATTTCCATTTTGAACAACCCTAAGTCATTTTCATTTTTGTCCCTATTTCTTGTCTTTTTTTTTTTTGCTAAATGATCCTTATAATCATCTATAAATATCTTATGTGCATTCATTTGTTAATATACTTGCCAGAAAATATTTTATGATTGATAATGTAAAGAGTCAAAAAAGAATCTTAAGGAATTTTGTTTTTAAAGGTACAACATCCTTTGAAATCTTTAGTAATTCATAAAATGCTTATCCACTTTACAGTTTTGTATAATACTGTATCCCTAATACATTTTGTAGTAAAGCTATATCTTTAACGAAAAAAAAAAAGCCATGGAAACACAAAAAAAGTTGGGAGGGAGCACTTCAAAGTTTTGTTTTCAAATTACAACAGATACCATACATGACCTGAAGTCACTCATCACTTTTTAAATAGGTTAGTTATAGTGATGAATCTGTTTTCCTTGTATATGATATATTGTTAAATTTTGAAATAAGCAATAATTTTTTGGTCGTTTGGTCATTTTTGCGGGAATGCAACCCTTAAGAAATCCGCTAAACATGAAGAATGCACTTGAATAATTGTACACGCAATTTCATCACCAGCATCCATCTACAAGTAGTGTGAAACATGTTTTCAATTTCCTGTTAAAACTCTGTAAATTTGGCCATTTTTCTTAATCTCTCGGCAGATTTGGAGACTATTTCGATAAGAGAGAAATGCCAGTAAATTGCTTGTGCGTCGAGAAGCATGTTTTCCAATGATCTAATAATTTCTTTTTTTTTCCTTATTATACTATCGTGTGGTTAACTGGTAACTTGTATTTATTGCTTTAAGGTTTGTAATTATTATTATATATCATCGGTTAACTTTTCGTTGTTTTAAATAAATTTATCTATTATGTATCAATGTAAAACATAAATACGTAGGGGTAAGTGGTGTACCTCGGACATATGTGTACCTCGGACCTAGGCTGATTACAGCTCTGCTTATTAAAATATTTGAATAGCATTATGTGTAGTTGAAATATGTGCCTCTAGAGGTCTCACTGCATACCTTTCTGTTTTGTTGAAAGCTCATCTGATTGAAATATTATTATAAAAAGAAATGCACCATTCAAAAGTAAGTTTTTCTGGTTACTTTTGGGTATTTTAATTCTAAAACATATATTTTTTATTATGAAATGAGGGTCATGCATTATAAAGTTATGTTCTAGCTATAACACCGTGTGCTTGAAACAAAGTTAATCCTAACTGTAACAGAATGGTCAGCTACTTTGTTTTTTATAACCAAGTGGTGTACCTCGAACCCAATACAAGTGGTGTACCTTGGACTGGTCCAAGGTACACACTTCTGCAGTGCATAACAATTGCAACTCCTAAAATTTCATGTTCTTTAGTTTTTTGAAATGCCTTTTAAAATTCAAGTGAAATGTTTCCTTCCAAAACTAAAAATTTTAACTTAAATTATAAACTTAATATGCAGTTTTGCAACTGCATAATCATGCTTTATGGTAAAGCTGATGATGAATTCTTAACTACATTTATGTGTGCAATACACCGCTAACTCGGTTATTCCATCCAAGGACTTCAGTCCTTGGACGGTTTATATAACGGTGAATGAAAATATTTTTTTGAAGATTTTGCTTTCCTCCCATCAAATGTCAATGATTGCTCAGTGCAAAAGCAAGAAGAAAATAACACACAAAATGATTTTACTGGTGTGTCAACACTTGAAGCTAGTACTTCTTTACCAAGCATTGTCACACCCCTGAAGAAATAAGGCCATATCCAAAGGCACTACCGAAAAAATGACCCACTAGGGGGAAGACCTAAAAGAACGTCTTGTATTTTGACCGATACATCCCGGAAAGAGCGTCTTGAAATAGAAAAAGCTAAAAGAGGGGGCAATGAAACAAGTAAAGCAAACTAAGACAGGAAAACCCCTACTAAGCCAGCTAAGAGATAACTTTATTATTCTTCAGAGTCTGAACTTGAGAATATTGAAGATTTTTATGAGGAATCCAATGATTCAGAGAAAGATTTTAATGAGCCAGAAGATGCAGATAACATTAATATTTAGGTTTGCGATTTTGTTTTGGTGAAATTTGCTGGAAAAAAAGCTATCAAATATTTTCTTTCAGAGATTATTTCTATTGCTAATGATGAATATGCAGCTAAATTTGTAAAAAAAAAGATCCAAACTGGGAGAAGTTTACAAGAGAAGATCCTACCATTTATGAAGTTGAAAAAAAAGATATTTTCAAGCTACCACACCCAATACTATCTAGTCAATCAGAAAGGTAGCTCGAGAAGTTAACATTTGGAATTGACTTATCCAATTACAATCTTGGTTGGAAATAAGTGCAGCTTAAAAAAATAAAAAACTCTCTAGCATGGTTTTCAGGAGATAGAGCATCTTGGTATTTTTTAAAATGGGAAACGTGACAAGATAATAAGATCTAAATTTTTATTTATCTTTGAAACAAATTAAAAATGTATTTCTAAATTTATGTGTGGTTTACTGATTGATAAATAATGATGTTCTTACTGAAAATCATGTTTTCTTTACCTGTTAATCATTGGTCCAAGGTACACCATCCCAAAACCCAAGGTACACCACCGGTGGTGTACCTCGGTTCTATGTGTATTATTATGTTTATTACAAAAAATGTAATTGAAATAAGTTTTTAAAAATTTTAAGATAATTATATGTAGTGTAAAAAATCATAAAGTTTCAACTTATGGTATTTGTTTTTAAATTTGGCAAATAGTTATGAAATTAAAAATTGAGAAGCAAAAATAGGTCCGAGGTACCCCACCTTCCCCTATATATATAAATTAGGATTGATTGTTCCCTCCTATATTTGAAGTAAACATTTGTGAATATGAATTTCACAAAAAAAGAAAAAAAAAACTCATCCTTAATATTTTGCTTTTAGTTTAATTTTGAGTACATTTCGTGATCTCCCCCAGCATTTTTTAATTTATCTCTTTTGTAAATGAACAACAAAGCTGATGGCATGCAACTCAATTTATAGCAAAAATGTATTTTTTTACGTTCTTCTTTTTCCAATACCCTGATCTGAGCAACATGGGAGCTCTTTTCTATAGCTTTTCATAATTCACCCGTGACTGTCGTCAATGTTTATATTGGAAAAGTATGGAATACGAAAGACTTTTTTCCAGTCTTTCTTTCCATACATTTTGCAATGTTATTGTGTTATTTTAGGGGCGATAACTTGGCATTAGTTTCTTGTTTTTACATAAAATGTACGTTCTTATAAAAATGCTGCCATTTTAAAATTAAAATTGTCTTAATAAGTGTTGATATTTTATTGCGACAAAATATTATCAACTACATACACAACTGTTATTGCAAAATTTCTCTTAGAGTTGAAGTGCAAAAAAAGATTATGTGTATGAAGTACCATCAATGGGTTCTTACTTCTTCAACGGGCTTCTTCTATCAATGGGTAACTTTGCGCCAAAGTGAAGCCGAATCAAATAAAATAAAATGCAGAGCCCGTAAAAAGACTACAGTTAAAATTAATATTAGGTTCAATTTAGGAAGCGAATGGTTCAGTATAGGCGCAAATATTCCTAAGTTGAACGTTTGCAACATTTTCAAAGATCATTTTTTTAAAAAGTACTGTCATATTCACAGTAATTTTAAGTACCTAAGGAGTTTCCTGATTCAATTTATCTTGCGATGTAGCCTAGTTTGTACTTTTTTCATTTTTGCTTTACATTCAGCGACGCAGGCCTCTTGTTCTTAGGAGATTCAATATATACAGTCTACCTCTACCGTATCTGATGTTTACGTATTGGTTTTAGAAAAATAATCCCAAGAGGGTTTAATGCATTTGTTTACGTTAAAAATTATTTGTAACTAAATCTTCCTGCAGTAAATTCACACAGTTTGTTTAAAGGTTTTTTTTCTTTAAGTTTAGTGCTAAGATTATTCATATTAAAAATTGAAAAGAAATGTTCATGCACATAATGAAAAAAATGAAATAAATAAATAAAGAACTGATCTGATACCTGCATTCTAATTTACCAAAGATAAAGTAAGCGAAAAAAATATACATTCAGTCGAATAAATACTCCAGACGTTCTTAGAGGTCAGACAGGTAGAAAAAATCTCTCATTCTTCCTCGCTAGATTCCATTCAATTGTATAAAACATTTGATTAAAAATACTATTTTGTTTTTGTATATTTTTTACTGTATATTAGTTCAACTTTTACGCTTTCATTTATTTTCGTCCGTATTAAGTTTTAGAAATATGTGAAACAACGTTAAAAAAGAAGAAAATATATTTTTTGTAGATTTAGGTAGATAATATTACAACCAAATCACCTAACTTGCTCAAGATCATACTTTTTTATGTGCATATTTCACACAATTTCGTCAAAGAATCAGAAACCGATGTTTTAAATATTTTGTCTGTCTTTTATTGTCTGTAGCAAGAAACAAGTTAGATATGTATTAAACTAAAAGTATTAACTAAAAAAATGATAAGAATGTGTGCTTTGAAATAATTGCGTTGCATAAAACATTAGGATAAAACTTAAACCATAGATTTTCAAATTTCTATTTACAAAGAACAAAAAAGTCGCATTACTTGCTTCAAATTTCGAGATTTTGTATAAAGAAAAATCTGTTAAGAACGTAATGGGGTTTTTTACTTCTCTTCCCAGCTTAATTTCAAGCAATTACCTTACGTTGACACTAATTATACCATTCGTGAAAGTTCTTAGAACATATATAAACTTCTTCTTCTTAGGAAAAAAAGAACAACCTAAGAAAATAATTTACCCCTAAATTCTTCTGGAAAAATTACCTAGAACACATGAAAAACGATGTAGTGTGAAAAAAAATCTTCATTAAAGCCATTAAGTCTAATTAAGAGTAGGACGGTTTTTGTAAACGCAATAACAAAAGTTGGAGCAAAAAAGAATTTTTAAATAAGATTACCTTAAGGCAGCAAAGTTTTAAATTGCCTGACAAAGTGCGCAAAAGCGTTTCAAGTTGAGAAGAATTCCGGAAATGAATGCAGTTTGTTCTAGATGTGTTGCACTAATTCATTTTTTCTGAAAAAATACAATTTAATACAGAAATATTTGAGATAGGAAACAAAAAAAATATATATATTAATAACAATTTTGCACATTTATGCTTTTTATCAAAAAAATGTAAATACATAAATACATTTGATATAAAAAATAAATGCACGTCCTTTAATAGAAGAGATGATAGATAGGAATTAATAATGTGAACAAAATTTAAAAGCAACCCGAGTTTTAAGAGTCCAAGTTTCTGGGACTCATCAGCATACAGATTGAGCGAAATAAAATAAATGGGCAATGTGGGAATAAATATGTGATTTTTTTTTTGCAAAATCCATTCCCAGTTTTTATTGTTGCTAAATTTTGAGAGAACGTTTCAAATATTATCAGTCATCATATGACCTGCCTCTTTTAATGCAACGGAAATAATTATTTAGTTCTAAGGGTTTTTTTAAAAAAATGGTCATTTATATTTTGAAAAATAACACACATGTGACACCACACGTTTTATGTATATATTAGCAATTGCTTTTCCTTATTATATTAATCGTTTTAAAGATTGTCATTATTTTTCCCAAAAGGCTGAAAATTATTGATACGGTTTTTAAAATACTTTATTGTCGATTGCTAACCGTTTTTATGAAAATAAACTGAAAACTAACTAATTTTACTAATTTACCCAGAAACTAGGATTCATATAGTCATTGTGTTACACATTAAAACTGCTTAAATCTTAGTAAAATCTCTCTCTCTCTCTCTCTCTCTCTCTGTATATATATATATATATATATATATATATATATATATATATATATATATATATATATATATATATATATATATATATATATATATATATATATATATATATATATATATATATATATATATATATATATATATATATATATATATTTATATATATATATATATATATATATATATATATATATATATATATATATATATAATCAAGATTAACAGTTTAAATATATATATATATATATACATTTCACTATTACAGGATGAGGTAGAAAAACCCGGACACAGATTTATTATGATAATTTTATTAAATAAAAGAAATTTAGCAAAACAACAATTAATAATGTTAACATGAACTTCTTACAATAATATACTCAGCCGGTTTTAAAGTGGCTTCCTATAGCGGTGATACACAGATCCAAACGTAACTTGAAATTTTCAGTGATGGGCCGCAGCTCTTCCAGCGACAATCGGTCTCATTCTAGAAGCAGCTACTGCTTCAGAGATACCAAGTTTTTGTGGGGCTTAGCAGCGGCCCTGCCCTCCAAAATGGACTACACACTGTAATCCATGGAATTCAGATCCGGCGAGTAAGGGGGCCATTTGTAGAGGAGATGAAGTCTGAAATATGTTTCCGGCACCAGTCCTGAGTCGTTTTGTCCTGTGAGCCGGCGCTGAGTAATGCTAGAACATCCAATCCTCATTACCAAAAAGATGTTGGGCCCACAGAAGTACGACAACCTAAAGAATGCTGCTGCGATACACTTCTTTGATGATTTTGACTCCTTAATCCACAAAAACAAGGAGAGTCTTACCGCTAGTGCAAATTCCTCCCCAAAACATCACCGATTGTGGATTTTGGTGGTGTTCGGCGATGGCCGATGTACCAGGAGCTTCAGTGGACCAGACTCTGCCATTTTGGCGGTTAAGCTCCTGTTCGACAGTGAACAGATTCCCAACTGAGAAGAGGACGGCTTCGACCGCTCACCTGTGGCCCGACGTTTGAGCTGGCAACATCTTTGAAGTCTCACGCGCTTGGTTTCTTCAGTGAGAAGTTAGGATTTTTGGAGCTTGTGATTGAGTTCTTGTTTAGCTATTTGCCGAGCTGCTCGGTTTCTAATTTCGATCTCACAAGTGATTTTTTTTTGTATGGAGACCTTCGAATTTTACTGCACTCGTTTCTTGATGAGCCTACGGTTGGAAAATGTGTTAACTGTCCGCTTTTTTCCACTTTCTGGACGGCGTAAATCGTGACCAAGCTCTTTGTACCGGCAAATTGCATTAGAAACAGTCTGCTGAGGAATTTTGAGCAAACGAACGATTTCGCATAGACGTTTACTGGCGCGAAACAGCTCCAAAATTGCAACGCCTTTTTCTGTCACTGTGCTAACAAAACAACAACGATGAGTACAAAATCGGCACTGCACTTCTTAATACAGGAAAACACGGAAAATCTTTTAAAAAAAGAATCAGATGGTAAAACGTGTTGGCGTCAGGATGTGACAAACTTTAACCGAGTTTTTTTACCGCACCCTGTACTTCATTACGCAACGTACTATCGTTTAACGTTTTGCGGTCAACATTTTCGACAAGTCATTCAAAAATAGTTACTTATATACTAAGTGTGCTACGAGAAAATTATTTATTTGAAAAACATAACACACTTTTTGCGTATTTTTAAGGCTTGAATGATATTAGCCTAAACGTCTTTTATGAATATACTTAGATGATTTTTATGAAAGTATATAATAGAAAGGCTCAATAAAAAGATCTTTGGAGATTGCTGTTACCAAGTGTACGTTATGCCAGTTTTTTTATTCCCTACTTGTTGCTGCTGTCTTGTGCCAGCTTGGCAGGCAATTTGGAGTGCGATGCTTCACTTTTTCAACCGTTCTGTAATTTGGTGTAATGTCTGATTTCCACAGCACACACCTGCCACAAAGATTCATTTACAGACTAGGCAACCATTCACACCACAACACGTTCACACCAAAAAAAATGACAAGAGAGATAAATCAAAAACATGACTGAGCCAGGATTCGAGAACGGTTCCTTCCCATCCTTGCCACACTTCCTGATCACTAGACATGGTGGCCGACACTTTCGACCTTGACATTAGAATTAAAAATATATATATATATATATATATATATATATATATATATATATATATAATCAAGAATAACAGTTGAAAGTCTGCAAATTAACTAGCGCATTTATTGCAGCTAAAAATCAATTGCAAATATGAATATCAAAAAGAGACAATAATAGCTCATGAAGAGTAACTGTGCATAAATTGGAGTAACAGAAATAAATAGAACAACAATGAGAAACATCAGGAAAAACATTTAAAACTACTTGAAATTTAAAACTAACATGTAAAACATTAACATGGGTAATGCGCTGCTTAATCTTCAGAGGGCAGGAGCAGCATATAGATTTTTTAGATTTAGCTTTGCAGGTTTCATGAGTGATTGTTTGAAATAAATCAGCAGTGATTAATAAACTTGATTAGCCTTTGCTTTTTAATCTTTGAAAGATTAAGAACTTTAAAAGTATAAAATTTATGCCACTAATTTATTTTATAATGTTTGTACTGAATTTGAATTTAAAATGCTGACAAATTACAATCCAATGCACCCTGCCCTTACCTGGAAAGCAAAAAAACGTGCACATACCCAAAATAATTCAATTCCATTGTCCAAGAGGCAGTCCTTTTTCGTTCCACTCTAACACTCCGTGTCTGCTCACTTCCAGTCAACACCGCTCAGCAGTAGAGTTTAGGTGCAGCCTATCATAAAAGCTGGGAGCACGGTTTGTTGCCAATATGCAGTACTTGGGGAAGAAACTATATACTCTCTGCCTGTCACATGGAATTCTTGAAAACATTAGCATAATGTAAAATAAAATCTATCGGATAATTGTTGTAATAAAATAATGTAGCAGCAAATTTAAAAATCTGCTTTTCATAATCATTTTTGTTGTTGCATATTTTATGAAATCTCGAAATTTGTCCTAAAATAATATTAATGAAAACTTTTTTATGCAAATTGCTGTAAAAGTGTGGCATACTTTGTGTAAAACAATTAAAACTGTTTCTTTTATCGTAAATATCGAGAAATATGTTCTGTTCAAAAATTTTGATGGAAATGTCCAGAAAGTTGGCAAACTGATTATTTTCATTTGCTTTATTCAGTTGGAGTGTCTGAGGATAGACAATATGAAATTCTTCCTCCATATTTTTGTTGAAAACCAGAATGTCGTCGATGTATCTAAAAATATTTAATTTAATGTTCTTATTGATAATATATTTGAATTCATAATAGAATAAAAACAAATTTGCTGCAGAGCTGGAATAGTTCGTACCCATGCCAATACCATGAATTTGCTTGAAGATTAAATTATTAAAAGTTACAAAATTATTAAAAATACAGAAATGACATAGGCTTTCAAAAAAGTTACGATCGATACCAAGTTCGATTCCAATGTAAAACGTATCAAAAATCTTTAACAATGTATTATATCAGTCTTCGACTGGTATGTTACAAAATAAATTTTCAAAATCAAAAGAATACACTGATTTTGGTTTATGCTTTAATTTTTGTACAACTTCGTAACTATTATCAATGCTCCAAAAATAGCTGGAGTGCCTGTATTTGTTTTTTAAAAAAGTATAAATTTGCTTAAGAAAAGCCTGCAATTTTACATTGTAACATTTACCAAAACAATTAGTAGTGGAACAAATAAATCTGAATTTTACAGGATCTTTGTGAAATTTAGGTGTCATAAATATAAAAGGTAAAGAAAGGTGATTTGAAATTTGAAAACTGTACGAAAATTTAGAATTACAAAGCTTTTTAAAAGCAGTGAACTTTTTTCGGATCATATCTGCATTTGAATTGCATTTGTTGTAATAAAAAGATGAATCCAGCTCTTGCAATACTCTGTTGATGTAGAATTTTTTACAGATGATACTATAGTTGTTGGCTGCTTTGTCGATTGGTACAAAAATAAAAGAATCTTTTAATTTATCCAGAAATTTTAAATCCTCTTGATTAATGCTTTGGTAGTTATATTCTGAGCTGTTTAGATACAAATTTAAAGCTTTCTTAAATTCTGTGAGGAAATTATCTTTCCATTCTTGGAAAGCTTCGAAAGGTGTTGTATATTTATAAGCAGTTTTTTTAATAAATCGTGAAATATTCTCGTTAAAAACCTCGATTGCTTTATTGTATTTACGTTTTACATTTAACCTGAATTTGGTTCCAAAATTCATCAGATATCTGATGTTATCGTTTTTTATAAATTTCAAGTCTCCTGTGATAATGTGTTTATAAAAAGGATCTACGAAGTTTTTGTATTTATCTTCATTGCAGGGTCATGGAGATTCGTTTGATGCGTTCGCGAATGCTATCTCTCGGTAATTAAAAATTTTTTTGCAAAAAGGTTTTGTATATTCAAAAGCAGTTATAACTTTTCTGTTTTTTATAGGAAAAAGATGAGATAGTTTATGTAAAATATTGCTAAATCTGATATTTTCAAAACTTTTTTGTTGAAAAGTGACAGTAAGAAAAATATTTTCCTGCTCTATTGCCTCATGGCCAATCCTAAAATTTAAGAGATCTAAAATTAGATCTTGACATTGTTTATTAGAAAAATTGAAGCTGATACAAAATGTTTTAAGCTTTTTCAAAGTATTTATTTTTAAACTGAAAATTCTGTTTTTAATCGTATTAATACAATTGGAAGTTTTAAACAAATCTTCCATATTCGCACACCAGAGTTTTGGATTAATCTTGTTGATAGCTGTGCTATTTCTGTGCGAGCCTCTGTGTCCTCTTTCGATTTTAATTTTAGTGTTCATTTTATAAAAAAGTTTGTAGATATTCGTAATTTCATTAGTATTCATAAAATTAATGTCTGTATTTAGCCCATATGGGTACAGTGTTTTATACTTGAAAATAAAATCATTTTCAACAGAAAGGCGATCGTTATTATCTTCGACATGCGCTAGTATATCAATATTTACGTTATTGAAATCGTGCATCCTGAAATGGGAGATTTCGAAAGAAGGATTAGCAGAGTTTTTAACATGTGAACGATGCAAATTGATTCTTAAATGCAGTTCGTTGGATGTTTGTCCAATATAACTTTGTAAACAAGTAAGACAGGTAATTTTATAGACCACATTGTTGTGTTTTCAAAAAGGTATGTGTCCATTAGGCAAAGTATCTACAAGATTTCCTCCGACTGCACACGTTTTGCAGTTTTTTCTTTTACATTTATAGAAAGCCATGAGAAAAAGAGGAAAAACTTTTTTTGAAATTTTTTGTAGGAATATATTGCCTAATATGCAAAAACTACCAACAAGAAAACTAACACGAAAAAACCAAGATACACACAACCCTCAACGTAGAGCCAAAACAATCAATATAGAGCGTAAGCGCTAAAGCAGCATTAAACACAATATATTAAATATATAATCAAGAATATAATCTTGATTGTTTTGGCTCTACGTTGAGGGTTGTGTGTATCTTGGTTTTTTCGTGTTAGTTTTCTTGTTGGTAGTTTTTGCATATTAGGCAATATATTCCTACAAAAAATTTCAAAAAAAGTTTTTCCTCTTTTTCTCATGGCTTTCTATAAATGTAAAAGAAAAAACTGCAAAACGTGTGCAGTCGGAGGAAATCTTGTAGATACTTTGCCTAATGGACACATACCTTTTTGAAAACACAACAATGTGGTCTATAAAATTACCTGTCTTACTTGTTTACAAAGTTATATTGGACAAACATCCAACGAACTGCATTTAAGAATCAATTTGCATCGTTCACATGTTAAAAACTCTGCTAATCCTTCTTTCGAAATCTCCCATTTCAGGATGCACGATTTCAATAACGTAAATATTGATATACTAGCGCATGTCGAAGATAATAACGATCGCCTTTCTGTTGAAAATGATTTTATTTTCAAGTATAAAACACTGTACCCATATGGGCTAAATACAGACATTAATTTTATGAATACTAATGAAATTACGAATATCTACAAACTTTTTTATAAAATGAACACTAAAATTAAAATCGAAAGAGGACACAGAGGCTCGCACAGAAATAGCACAGCTATCAACAAGATTAATCCAAAACTCTGGTGTGCGAATATGGAAGATTTGTTTAAAACTTCCAATTGTATTAATACGATTAAAAACAGAATTTTCAGTTTAAAAATAAATACTTTGAAAAAGCTTAAAACATTTTGTATCAGCTTCAATTTTTCTAATAAACAATGTCAAGATCTAATTTTAGATCTCTTAAATTTGAGGATTGGCCATGAGGCAATAGAGCAGGAAAATATTTTTCTTACTGTCACTTTTCAACAAAAAAGTTTTGAAAATATCAGATTTAGCAATATTTTACATAAACTATCTCATCTTTTTCCTATAAAAAACAGAAAAGTTATAACTGCTTTTGAATATACAAAACCTTTTTGCAAAAAAATTTTTAATTACCGAGAGATAGCATTCGCGAACGCATCAAACGAATCTCCATGACCCTGCAATGAAGATAAATACAAAAACTTCGTAGATCCTTTTTATAAACACATTATCACAGGAGACTTGAAATTTATAAAAAACGATAACATCAGATATCTGATGAATTTTGGAACCAAATTCAGGTTAAATGTAAAACGTAAATACAATAAAGCAATCGAGGTTTTTAACGAGAATATTTCACGATTTATTAAAAAAACTGCTTATAAATATACAACACCTTTCGAAGCTTTCCAAGAATGGAAAGTTAATTTCCTCACAGAATTTAAGAAAGCTTTAAATTTGTATCTAAACAGCTCAGAATATAACTACCAAAGCATTAATCAAGAGGATTTAAAATTTCTGGATAAATTAAAAGATTCTTTTATTTTTGTACCAATCGACAAAGCAGCCAACAACTATAGTATCATCTGTAAAAAATTCTACATCAACAGAGTATTGCAAGAGCTGGATTCATCTTTTTATTACAACAAATGCAATTCAAATGCAGATATGATCCGAAAAAAGTTCACTGCTTTTAAAAAGCTTTGTAATTCTAAATTTTCGTACAGTTTTCAAATTTCAAATCACCTTTCTTTACCTCTTATATTTATGACACCTAAATTTCACAAAGATCCTGTAAAATTCAGATTTATTTGTTCCACTACTAATTGTTTTGGTAAATGTTACAATGTAAAATTGCAGGCTTTTCTTAAGCAAATTTATACTTTTTTAAAAAACAAATACAGGCACTCCAGCTATTTTTGGAGCATTGATAATAGTTACGAAGTTGTACAAAAATTAAAGCATAAACCAAGATCAGTGTATTCTTTTGATTTTGAAAATTTATTTTGTAACATACCAGTCGAAGACTTATATAATACATTGTTAAAGATTTTTGATACGTTTTACATTGGAATCGAACTTGGTATCGATCGTAACTTTTTTGAAAGCCTATGTCATTTCTGTATTTTTAATAATTTTGTAACTTTTAATAATTTAATCTTCAAGCAAATTCATGGTATTGGCATGGGCACGAACTATTCCAGCTCTGCAGCAAATTTGTTTTTATTCTATTATGAATTCAAATATATTATCAATAAGAACATTAAATTAAATATTTTTAGATACATCGACGACATTCTGGTTTTCAACAAAAATATGGAGGAAGAATTTCATATTGTCTATCCTCAGACACTCCAACTGAATAAAGCAAATGAAAATAATCAGTTTGCCAACTTTCTGGACATTTCCATCAAAATTTTTGAACAGAACATATTTCTCGATATTTACGATAAAAGAAACAGTTTTAATTTTTTTACACAAAGTATGCCACACTTTTACAGCAATTTGCATAAAAAAGTTTTCATTAATATTATTTTAGGACAAATTTCGAGATTTCATAAAATATGCAACAACAAAAATGATTATGAAAAGCAGATTTTTAAATTTGCTGCTACATTATTTTATTACAACAATTATCCGATAGATTTTATTTTACATTATGCTAATGTTTTCAAGAATTCCATGTGACAGGCAGAGAGTATATAGTTTCTTCCCCAAGTACTGCATATTGGCAACAAACCGTGCTCCCAGCTTTTATGATAGGCTGCACCTAAACTCTACTGCTGAGCGGTGTTGACTGGAAGTGAGCAGACACGGAGTGTTAGAGTGGAACGAAAAAGGACTGCCTCTTGGACAATGGAATTGAATTATTTTGGGTATGTGCACGTTTTTTTGCTTTCCAGGTAAGGGCAGGGTGCATTGGATTGTAATTTGTCAGCATTTTAAATTCAAATTCAGTACAAACATTATAAAATAAATTAGTGGCATAAATTTTATACTTTTAAAGTTCTTAATCTTTCAAAGATTAAAAAGCAAAGGCTAATCAAGTTTATTAATCACTGCTGATTTATTTCAAACAAACACTCATGAAACCTGCAAAGCTAAATCTAAAAAATCTATATGCTGCTCCTGCCCTCTGAAGATTAAGCAGCGCATTACCCATGTTAATGTTTTACATGTTAGTTTTAAATTTCAAGTAGTTTTAAATGTTTTTCCTGATGTTTCTCATTGTTGTTCTATTTATTTCTGTTACTCCAATTTATGCACAGTTACTCTTCATGAGCTATTATTGTCTCTTTTTGATATATATATATATATATATATATATATATATATATATATATATATATATATATATATATATATATATATATATATATATATATATATATATATATATATATTGAAACAGGCAATCAAAACGAAAAGACGAAAACCAAAAACACAAAAGCGAACCAAAGCGCAGCATTTCATCAAATTCCCCCCCCCCCTTTTTAATTATATGTATTTCTGTATTCTGTATTTATTTATATATATATATATATATATATATATATATATATATATATATATATATATATATATATATATATATATATATATATATATATATATATATATATATATATTCACAGATAAAAGTTTTGATAAAACAATCCACAGGTGTAGGCTGGAAAGCTACGTTCAAAGGTGAAGAAAACATGTATTTTAGGAGCATAAGCACTCATATAGGATCGGAAAATATTAGCCAAAAATTGAAATGAAACAACTTCTATCTTATAAATTTAATGCAAATTTATAACAATGTTTTGAATTAAAAAAAGAAGAAGAATACAATAGTAAGCAACAAATGCATAAAACTAGTCTTAAATTTGTGTTTAATAGAAGCTTTTGTATTAGTATAGGCTACCAAAAGACTATTATATGGTTGATTTTTAGAGTTTTACAGTAAAAATAAAGCTAAAAATATTTTATTTTTTCACACAAAATTTAAAACTCATTAATTTTTTAAAACAAATATGAATGTTATCCCAAAAATCGCTGCGCAATTTGTTTCTACATATATTTTGTATCAGTTATCGCTAATCTTTTACGTGTACTTTTCTAAACATATGAATTTCAATGAGTATAGAATAAGTATAGTACTACAAATACAATCTCAAACCATAATATCCAATAACTCTGCCTCCTTCAAAAATGTTTCTTTTTCATTTGATTTCATGTGCCTTCTTTTCAGTAACTCAATACAAAAAAAATGAATAAATGAAAATGCTGCATTGAGATATTACTCTTTGTGATATATCATGCATATTGAAAAAGACTACATTGAACTGTTGCACTTTGAAATGTGTCTCCGATATTGAAATATTTTTATTCACATGTATATTCTGAATAGGTTAAAAATTCCATCATAGTAAGCATGTCCCTATGTATTAACTATTAACTATATTTCATTTAAAATTTGGTATGACGTAATACTTCTAAATTCAGTTTGGTTTTTTACTAGATAAAATGAGCATCTGTTTATTGGTAACCAATACCCACAGACACAATGAAACTGGGAAGCAAATCTTATTTCATTGAAATAAAAATTATTTTATTATTTAGATATAGCAACTGCAATACTTCACTTGATTGCAAATAGATAGTAATTGTATGAAACTAAAATGTTTTGTTACAGTTTGATCATAAAGTCATGCATAGCTGTAAAAGTTCATTTTTACATGAAATGTATATTTAAGCTTGAATGTTTCAATATTTGAGACAACTTGAAAGATCTATAGTTAAAGTTGCAATTTAATTAATAAGCTTAAAAAAAGTCTTAGTTTTATATTTATCCAAAATTATAAATAAAATAAAGATATCAGTTAGATTTTTCAAATAAACATAATAGCGTAGCTAGTTCGAACATTTTTTAAATGGAATTAAATATTTTTAAGCTGACACCATCAGTGGGCTAAAAAAATAATCTAAAGAAGAAGTAAAAAATGTTAATTACGAATATAATTTAAAACACTAAGATTAGCAGTCCCTTGGTCCAACATGATTGGGTTGTTTACTAAATTGTATCATGCCTTAGCAGACATATTTTGAATCATATCTGTACCTCAGAAACAGACTAAATTTAGCACATTTTCGTAACTTTTCTTTAGAATGTAAAAACGATTGTGGGACGCATGCAAAATATATGATTTGCATTCCTATAACGCTATTAAATAATTGTGAAGGAGTTTCTTTAATTCTTATTGATCGATACGGAGTAAGATTCCACATGCAATGCGATAATAAAGTACAACTCGCCATTTTTGGATTTACCTCGTTCTGTTCCGGAGGTTAAAATACGCTGCTTGACAACTGTTGAGGAACAAGTAATTTATGCAAAATTGCGGTTTAGATAATTGGCCGATGAAAATAAATTCAAGTTCAGAGGATGTGGAAGACCAAGACTCGTTATCTGTATAAAAAATAGTGCATTCCTACTCAAAACTCGTACAAAAATTCACCCAGCTTGATGCTTGACAAAAATAGTGTTAGATGTTGAATTTTTTTTTCTCTAAAAGTATGTTTGCTCCTTGCATTAGTTAGAATCAAACTGTTAGTAAGATCTTTGTAAAGGGCCTACAACCGCAGAAAAGCAGTTGAACAACTGGAATAAGTTAAAAGTGTCACCACTCTAGCTGGGGCAATGGTTGTATCCAAAAGTGTCATCTCGCGATTAAAGAAGATCGTTGAAGGTGCTTGAATGCTTTACAAAGCAAGCCGGGGGTCGGGGTAGACACTACACACGTTCAGAAGATCGTTATGTTGCCTTCGTGACAAAAATGAATAGACATTTTACTCTTGAACAGAAAACTGCAAACTTTGCAACCGCTACCGGTACGCATGTTTCTGCAAGAATCATCTCACGGCGATTAAATAAAGTTGGTTTGTACACACGGAAGTCTATACGTTGTATCAGACTTTAACCAAGGCATCAACGGGAGAGATTACGCTGGTGTAAGGAACATGTTGGTTGGGATATTCAAAATTGGTCTCGCATGATGTTCTCCTACGAATCTCGCTTTAGTGTGACAAGTAATTCTGGCCCCCAACTGCTGCGGAAAGAGCATGTTACCCACGAAAATTAGTTGTGAACGTGATCTGAAAGCCTAGTCGTGATTGTGTGGGCAGACATCATTCACAATGACAGGGAACAGCTTTACATCTTTGAAGGAGATTGCGTTGCATCGCAGCGGTATAGTAGAATCATTTAACTGGACCGTATTCGTCTTTTAAGCGGCACTGTTGGTCCAAAATTTCTGTTTATCGACAATAATTCAACGCCACGCGGAATCGTTGAGGTATTGGGTGCACTGCAAAGTGAAAATATTCTACGTATACAGTGGCATGCTTACTCTTCCGAACTAAATCCTATTGGACATACTTAGGATACTCTTGGCAGACATGTTTCCCAAATAACTATCCCTCTCAAGACAGTGCAAGAGCCTAAAACCGCTATGAGAGAGGACTTTGGCAGTAACCCCCAAGGACCAAACAATAGTTTAGTGAAGAGAATGGAGAACATAAGCGAAATGTGTGCAACAAATGTGTCTGCGGTAATCACACATTACACTAAGGTATTCATATCTGCATCATTTTGACGTGAAGATCAATTTTTTTTTGTGGCTGTTCAAAAATCCTCTAAAAAGGATTTTTTTATTATTTTTTTTTACTTCATTTTTACTTCATCGTTGCAGTGATATCTTTAATATTTTGCACGATAATAAATACACATCCTCCATATTTATTATGTACTTAGTTCTGCTTCTTCAATCAATATCTATTCTTGATTATTCCGAAAAACTTAACTGTTCCTTAGCAATTGTCAAGCAGTGTATAACGTACGAGAACACGATATACCATTGAGTGGACAGTGCGATACCACATACGGTGGCGGTAGTGAAAAACCACATCGCAATTCTTGCTTTAAGCTAAAAGGTGGAGTGTCGTGGAGAAAAGTCCTGACCTTTCACAAAGTGACTTCCCCCTGTTTGTGGTTCTGAAGAAGAGTTTCAACCGAAGGCGTACTTTGGAAGCAATTTTGAAGTCAAACAAAACGTTGACTTTTAATGCTTTACAAGCGGTATGATAAATTTAGCAACGCTTTTGGTACGTATGTGGAAAAGTAAAGTTATATCTTAGCTTTAATGTCGCTTTTTTTTCTTTTGACTTTTATGTACAACTCTAAACACAGTGAACAAGAGTAAGTAACTTTTCAACTTCCCCTCGTACGTATATATATATATATATATATATATATATATATATATATATATATACAGGGTGTCCACTCCAATCGTGGACCAATAGCTAATTTCTAAACCGTTAGAGATAAGCATATAGTTTATTTAGGAAAAAATCTCAAAATTATGAAAGGAATTTTGGGTCTATTCAATGTTTTTCAAAAAATCAAATTTTGAAAGAGTTACGAAATTTAAATTTTTATACAGCCCCCCAGTCCTATCAATCATATTTAGTAAAACATTCTTGACACTGTAACGTTTAAAACTAAAAAAAAATCACTCTTCTACCACAAAAATTGACCGAGTTATGACGTTTTGAAAAATCAAGATTTTGCATTGTTTCATGACGTCATCGAGAGATCACTTAAGAAACCCTATGCGAAATCCTTCAAAATCTTGATTTTTCAAAACGTCATAACTTGGTCAATTTTTGTGGTAGAAGAGTGATTTTTTTTAGTTTTAAACGTTACAGTGTCAAGAATGTTTTACTAAATATGATTGATAGGACTGGGGGGCTGTATAAAAATTTAAATTTCGTAACTCTTTCAAAATTTGATTTTTTGAAAAACATTGAATAGACCCAAAATTCCTTTCATAATTTGGAGATTTTTTCCTAAATAAACTATATGCTTATCTCTAATGGTTTAGAAATTAGCTATTGGTCCACGATTGGAGTGGACACCCTGTATATATATATATATATATATATATATATATATATATATGTATATATATATATATATATATATATATATATATATATATATATAAAGGCAACCAGTCATCCTTTGGTGGCCCGAAAGATGTGAGATTCCGATCTTAAAGCCATCATATCATAATTATTTAATTGTAATATATTACTCTTTCAATATGTGCTCTTTCTACATATTTATAAGTTGTTGACTATGAAACAAAACGCAAATTCTACGTTATAACCTTTAATTAAAATGTACTCGAATCAGAAACAGATACAGTGTTTCCTCCTCAAATTCAGCTGTCTGCACTAAAATTTTGTGTGCTATACTCAAAGTTTTCAACCTGAATTACTTGGAGCACAAGTATTTCAGCTAGTTTTTTTTTTAATGTTTTCTTTTTTCTTTTAATGCATAAAAAAATACGAGCTATATCAAATCAGTTGGCACACATAGTGTGTACTTTGTCAAGGTACGCTTTTAACAAAATAAAAAAGATCCATTTAAGACTGACATAAAAAAAAAATTGCACTAAAATAAAATGGTGAACAGATAAATGGCAGTATGATGCATGCTACCCTAAATATCCTGGCTTTATTAAATGAGCCGATGAGCTCTAAATGAGATTTTCTCTCCTAAAATTGTAGCAGAAAGATAAATTAATCCTGATAAAGTGTTTATCTCAAAAACTTCTTCCTCCTATTCTCTGGAGAGCTGTTGCTACAGATAGTGGATACATTCATTGTACGTTGACACATTTATAACGATACATGTGAACTATAGTCCTGGAGTATTTTCCAGTCCAAATCCAGTTAAATTTCATATGATAAGAAATTTATGATACTTAGTTATTCATAATTTAGCAGCTTTCTTTGGAGATATAAGCTATAAAATCAATAAATTCTGTGTGTAATATAATGTTCTTCGAAAGTTGTATGGGTTTGCTTAGTTTTTTTAACATTTGAAAATTGTCTTAGCAAATGAAAATACTTTCTTGTTTTCACAAGCGCATGGTATTTTATGTAAGGATTTAGGTACAAGACGATTAAAAATCTTCTTTTCCTTGAAAGACTATATTTATGTTTAAGTTTTAAGAAGAGAAATTCTGAGATTGGAAAATCCAAAACAATCACTATCGGCTATGCAAACTGGTTTTCTTAATCCTTGTTTCAACAAATGGAACCAATTAAGCTACATTTTATCGATAGTCACCATCAAAGCCAGACAGTAGAGGGTGTTTGTTACGTTTATTTATTATATTTTCAATGCACAATATTACATAGGGACTCTATTTGTACGTAATCACCGTCTTAGTGTAGATTGATTGTGAACCACATATCTAAAACTAAATGAAAAGTGTGTCGTTAAATTTCGAGCGAAAGAGTGTTAAACTCTTAAAAATAACCATAGTCGTTGAAAGAACGTTCATGGTTATACTGTAATGGACATCAGAAATCTGCAGTATTGGGTGGAGAAATTTGAAAATGGAGGAACAAGGAAAATCAGGTAAACTTACAAGTGACCGCTAGCATTATTATCATCCACAGATGAAAATCGAGAATGTGCCGATGAGTTGATTTTAGGAGATAGTTCACAATGTTGTTGACGCATTTAAAATTTCTTATAGTTCTGCCAAAAGTTGGCTGGAATATCATAAAGTTTGCGCTAAGTCGTTTACCAATAATAACCTAAAAAAATTTAAAGTCATAGCTCAACAAGCCAAAAAATGTTTATATAATGGTTTGGAAGCCTGGATTCAAACATGACACAGACGCGGGCAAACTCATGGTAACTCTGTTAAACAGTATTTTACATAAAAGAAATCTCAGGTTCAAACTTTAAACCTGTAATAGTTCCGACTGTTATTAGTTCATTGATAAAGCTTTTATGCTACAGGAAGTTTTATGGTATTGGACCCCTTCCCCAGCAACCCTTGTATTTAACTTAAAATAGCTAACGAGAAAAGAAATTCCTGTTTTAAAAAAATGTTTTTCTTAAAAACATAAACAAAAAATTTGAAAACAATACTTTGTACATATTTGTGAAGTTTTGATGCAGTAGTGAAGAGGAATATATATCAGTGTCTAGTAAGAAAAAAAAAAGGATAATGAACATTAATCTTTAACATTTCCTTTTCACTCCCATTGCTAAAACTATCATGTTTTGGTGCTGCAGAAGCAGTGATTTTAGGATCATTATATTTGAGTAATGACCTAAAAATATTTATCTTTATTCGAAATAAAGTATTTAAAATAAGAAGAGTTGTACTGCAAACAATGCCCAGTTCTGAAGTTAATTAACTGTCGTAAAATCTCAAAGTATTCCCTTTTGCTATTTGCAGTGTAATTAATTTTTTACTTTTGACTTAATTAACATTATCTACAACTCTTTTCTACCTCAAATTAGAAACATAAGAATTTCATTATCGTATTCAGGATAATTTACATACTTTTCTTTTTAACAGTAAGTGCTTGCATCTGAAGCATTTTCCTCAAATTAGATTTACCAGAAATGGAGGAATTAAAAGACCAATAACAGTTTAAAAGAAATTTGGCGAGAAATGAACTTTGACTGTAATGAGATAAGTAAAAACACTGTAAAAAGTAGATGTTCTTTTTACCGTATAATACAACTAATTTTACAGCAATGTACTGTAAAATTGCAAAATTTAACAGTTCATTACAGTGCATTTAACAGTTATTAATTGGAACCTCAGCTTACGAAATCAAAGTTATACTGGTGCTTTTACAGCATAATACAGCAAATTTGTGATAAAATATCTGATTGTACAGAAATAAACTGTAAAATTTCTATTTAAACAGTTTATTACAGCGTATTTTAGTTTTAAACTGGAACCGTTGCTGCCAGTATTATACTGTTGCTTTTTACAGTGTAATAGAGCGAAAAAAATGCTGATTTTACAGTAATAAACTGTAAAACAGCTAGTTTTACTGCATGATATTGTGTTTTTACAGTTATAAACTGAAACCACTGTTGCCAGGGTTATACTGTAAAAACAAATTTTTTTTTCCAGTGTACATGTTTAAATCAGTCAATATCTTTGTACACGACTGCAGAAGTTGTCTAAAGATCTTGGGTAGATGGGCAGACTTTTGTTTAGGAGCCAATATTTAGAAAAGTGCCAATTTGAAGTTGGAGTTTTCTGAAAAAAAAATTTTTTTGCAGAAAAAAACTAATATTGGATTTTAAGTCTAAATTGGGTCTAAATGCAAGAAAATAAAAGGGGGGAGGTCAAGGAAGTTATTTACCCCCTCCTTAGATTACTCACTTTTAAGCCGTTACAGATCTGATGAATGTTACAGATCTGATGTTAATATGAGCTACATATTTGAGTTTATGCTTTCAGTCTTCATTAACATCTCTAAATATGATATCATTTCCTTGCATTTTTAACATAGAATTAAGATAATTATATTAAAATATATATATTAGGCTAAAAAATCAAATTTCATTATGAAAAAGCATTTCTTGGAAATAAAAATGAGCGATAAGGTTTTTAGATAAAAAAAATTATGAGATTACCAAATCCAAGCTAATAAAACATTTGTTTTGTTTTAAAACAACACACAACTTCAACTTTTTCAACACACAACTATGCTGCTTGCTTTTCTTTAATTAGTTGCAGGAAATTTAATTTCTTGATCAGAAATTCAAATTTAGCATGCTAGTTATTATCTAGTTATTTAGCGAAGTTATGAGAAATTGAAGCACCAAAAAAAAAAAAAAAATAATAATAATAAATAAATAAATAAATTAAAATAATAATAATTAATTAACTTAATTTCTGCAGGGTCAATTTTTCTTATTTTACTAACTTCTATTGTTAAGTCATACAAACCACAAATGAAGCAATTGTACTAAAACTCATTGCTTTTCATTTTTTAAGAACAAAAATATTCAATATATATGGCTAAAGTATGATTTTTGCTTTTTATAATTCTGAAACGTGTGAGTTAGTTCTGTAACATATTTGCTGTTTTTCAATGTTACCGCTCTGACTGTTACCGATCTGACAAACTGACAAAGTTTTTTTTTTATTTCCGAGTCGATCGCACTAAACCAAAATCAAACACGTGGTTTTTACACTTGTAACAAAGGACTATACTTATATATAAAATAATTTTTAAAATAATAAAAACTGCGCATTTTAGAGCGTGTTACCGATCTGATGACTCAAATGACACACATTTTATAAAATAACTTTAAAAAATCTTACCTACAATTTTAGATGCAGAAATGCAAATTTTTAATTACGATTCGATAAAACTTTCCACCAGGTACTCAGTATCACGTGGTATAGGTGTAGGAAAGGATTTTGGGAGCCTAAACATAGATCGGAAGTTATTGTTACCACTCTGACGGCGGAACTTGGGACACGCTTATTTCGCATCAGCTAGAAAATCAGAAATCGATTAAAACAAAAATGAAGTAAAATATTAACAAAGGGGTAAAAATAGAATCGTTTTTTGTGCAAGTGCGTTTTTTTGGGAAGTTAGAAAGTGCGCATGACCTGTTTGCATGCTAAGCTTTGCTACTTGGGACACGTTACCGATCTGATTTTTGATGTATAAACACAATATTTTCTGATGAAAAAAAAAAAAATTCTGATGTTATTAGATGAAATGAAAGAGAAACTTATCTTCTTTCTGGGGAAAATTATTTTTTTAACTAGTTATTGAAATACTGGTGAAAATTC
>JAXGGA010013176.1:0-36121 GCA_038373865.1 Uloborus plumipes
TTTCTTTAAACTTTGTCATACAAAATATAGGCTTCACCGAACATTTCCAAGTTGAAATTAAATTACCCTTGCATTTGGGGGACGATAAGAAGGGGGGTCGAAAGAATAACCGCTTTTTGACCATAACTCTTTGAAAATAGCTCGGAATAAGCTATGCATTTCAGTAATTAATTAGCATACTATGTATAATTACTATACAAATTCAAATGAACGCACCACTCTTACTTCCGAAGATATGAAACATTTTTTAAAAAACGGCAATTTTATTTGAAGGGTTTTTGCTCATAACACGCAGAGTTTTTGATCAAACCTTATCAAAACTTCAGGAAAGATGACAAAATACAAGAGAAAGAACATACTAAAACGGTTTTTAAAAATATTAAAAATCCGATGAGATATGAACGTTAAAAGGAAAAAAAATTTCACGGCGCATGCGCGAACGACAGAAATTTATAACTACAAAAATATTGTAGCCTGGTATATACTGCATCTTATAAAAAAAGTTCCAGTTGAATATCATGAAAATTGAAAAAGATATCAGCGATCTAGTGAGCTGTATTTCATTCATTCGCAGACAATACATACATAGTGAGGGTCTGTCCACAAAGAGCTATTTTTAAAATAAAGGTTATTTCGTCATCGTTCAAAACCAACGTTTCAGGGGGTCTCCGGATACTTTTGGCCACCTACTTATAAGGTCTTTTTGGCCGAATGGGCGAAATGTGACTTCTATGCCAAATATAAATTTTTAAACAGTATACAATTTAACATTGAAAAATATGCTCGATTGTCCCCACACTATTTGTGAACAACCCCTCTCCATTTATGAATTGACTGCAAATGAATGAATTACAGCTCACTAGATCGCTGATATCTTTTTCAATTTTTACGATATTCAACTGGAACTTTTTTTATAAGATGCAGTATACACCAGGCTACAATATTTTTGTAGTTATAAATTTCTGTCTTTCGCGCATGCGCCGTGCAAAATTATTTCCTTTTAACGTTCATATCTCATCGGATTTTTAATATTTTTAAAAACCGTTTTAGTATGTTCTTTCTCTTGTATTTTGTCATCTTTCCTGAAGTTTTGATAAGGTTTGATCAAAAACTCTGCGTGTTATGAGCAAAAACCCTTCAAATAAAATTGCCGTTTTTTAAAAAATGTTTCATATCTTCGGAAGTAAGAGTGGTACGTTCATTTGAATTTGTACAGTAATTATACATAGTATGCTAATTAATTATTGAAATGCATAGCTTATTCCGAGCTATTTTCAAAGAGTTATGGTCAAAAAGCGGTTTTTCTTTCGACCCCCCTTCTTATCGTCCCCCAAATGCAAGGGTAATTTAATTTCAACTTGGAAATGTTCGGTGAAGAATATATTTTGTATGACTAAAGTTAAAGAACAATTGATCACTTATTTCTCAAGTTATATCTAAAAATGTAAATTTTTGAAAGTGTCCGGATACTTTTGGCCACCTAGTGTAACAACATAAAGAAATGTAAAAATATCAATATTTGTGATCGAAAAAGTACACCAATGTTTTGTCGTGTTATTTTGCGTGCGTTTCCTTTCATCACATTTAAGCAAAATGGATTTCGAGCAACTGATCCTCTCCATCTCACCATCATACCTATAGATCCATCTCTGAGAATCTACACTAACTCAGTTTCCTGTAGACGACTGAGCAAAGCGTGCTTATAAAATATTTATGGGATTTTCATCCCAATCTCGCATTCGCTGGAAATATGTCCCACTGGATTTTCGTTTCGCATGCTTTTCCTTGCCTTCCAATTTTTGAGTTTTGTTTTGTGTTCGGTTTTTACAGCTCGCTTACATATCTGCAGCGTGCTCGAAATTCTATACACTGAAATAATGCTTTAAATTTCGGGGAGGTGAATTTACATTTATTTTTCTCTCACTTTCATGAAAAATTATGCTTCTTGTTTAGTGGATATACTTCGTGAAATAATGTTCTAACTTATGTCGGAGTAGATTGCCAGGTAAATAATAATCAATAATCGAATCGATAATGCTTTTGATTCACTTTGTTGCACGTACACTGTTAAAACTACATGTTGCACAAGGCATCTTTAGGGCGAAACGATGTAGCACCAGCGGCACCCCCTGACTCCCTATGGCATCCTTGAAGGGGCCATTTGGCTCCATGTAGCCCAATATGACACCCCATCGAAACGTTGTAGCACCAGCGGCACTTCCTGAAGAATGTCACTTGGCTCCCTATGGCGTCCATGAGGGTGCCATTTGGCTCCATGTAGCCCAATATGACACCCCATCGAAACGTTGTAGCACCAGCGGCACTTCCTGAAGAATGTCACTTGGCTCCCTATGGCATCCTTGAGGGTGCCATTTGGCTCCATGTAGCCCAATATGACACCCCATCGAAACGTTGTAGCACCAGCGGCACTTCCTGAAGAATGTCACTTGGCTCCCTATGGCGTCCATGAGGGTGCCATTTGGCTCCATGTAGCCCAATATGACACCCCATCGAAACGTTGTAGCACCAGCGGCACTTCCTGAAGAATGTCACTTGGCTCCCTATGGCGTCCATGAGGGTGCCATTTGGCTCCATGTAGCCCAATATGACACCCCATCGAAACGTTGTAGCACCAGCGGCACTTCCTGAAGAATGTCACTTGGCTCCCTATGGCGTCCATGAGGGTGCCATTTGGCTCCATGTAGCCCAATATGACACCCATCGAAACGTTGTAGCACCAGCGGCACTTCCTGAAGAATGTCACTTGGCTCCCTATGGCGTCCATGAGGGTGCCATTTGGCTCCATGTAGCCCAATATGACACCCCATCGAAACGTTGTAGCACCAGCGGCACTTCCTGAAGAATGTCACTTGGCTCCCTATGGCGTGCATGAGGGTGCCATTAGGCTCCATGTAGCCCAATATGACACCCCATCGATCACTCTTGGCACCCCAAAGTTGCCACAGGGAGACAAATGGCACCTTCCAAATTGCCATGGAGAGTAAAGTGGCACCTTCAGGGGGTGACGCTGGTGTTACAACGTTTCACCCTTGAGGGAGCCCTGTGCAACCTGTAGTTTTAACAGTGAATATTGATGATCACTGTGATAATTGGAATCTTAATAAAGAACAACCATGTTTCTTCTTTTCAAACCTGTACCAGGAATTGAAAATATCGATGCAAAAACGGAACAGCTACACTTTTGGCGATTTTTCGCTCTACATTAAAATGTATGAAGAAATAAAAACACTTTTAATTTTGTACAGGAATACATCTTTAAATTATATCTCATAAGCAGTGAAGTAAAATGAGCTGAACATTGATACGTTTCAGTAGAAGAACAATCAATTTCTGCAATAATTTCAATGTGTTTTTTTGTATTTTAAGCATCTTTTATCACAAGAGGCAGTTCTTTCCTACTAGAACTAAAAATCATTTTAATCTATATACAGTCGAGCCCGCTTAGTAGAATATCAGTTAAAAGAATGTCCCGCTTAATATAATACAATTTCAATGCACCAAACCGTTATAATGTATTATTTTAATCCTGGATAATGGAATATCCCGCTTATTAGAATATTTTTCCTGGGCAAAATGACTATTTCATTAAACGGGCTTGACTGTATATATACAGGGTGCCCACAAATAACTGACGGTTAAAAAAAATTATTACTGTAATACAAATTTTTCTATGATGGTAAAATAAATGTTAAATGAAAGTAACATCATTGTTAATCAATGTTTAAGTAATGGTTTCTATACTCGCGCCTTTAACTGTAACCACGGATGGCAATCTTTTTGGAAAGGCTTCTGCAGCGGCACGCACCTACAGAGGCACTCTTTCATGGGCACATTTTATTGATTTTTTTATTCGTACACTTCGCTTTTTCTACCACTGTGCCTTACTTCTACACTACCTGTTTCTTTAAACAATTTTAAAGTTCTTTTAATTAATCTCTTTGACACATTTAAATACTTCAATTTTTTTAATCACAATTCCGCTTACCTTTTAAATGCAATTTGAGAATTAAACGACGTTTAGCATCTATCTTGATAATGCAAAGAATGAAACGGATTTTAATTCAAAGAATCGTCTGCACTATTGCTCATAGAATTAAACTAAATTTATTAAGTGTTGCCAACAGCAAAAAAAAAACATCTTGAATGTAAATCATGCACAAATAAATTTTGCCGTCAGTTATTTCTGGGCACCCTGTAAATGGATGTATGTTTTTATGTTTGTTCCTTATACAAATACAGTTTTCGTCGGATTTTCATTAAACTTGGCATAGGGTCTATAGTTTTCCCAACTTGGATAGGCAATGTTTTTTCTTCTTTTTAACTCTAAACATTTTGATATTTATCTCATTAATCCTACTCAGAAAAGTAGAAATATTTTCTATTACAATATTTTTGTGGAGAATGCATATAAATTCATTGCGCTGTGAGTTCACTAAAAAATAATAAAATAAGTCTTTACACAAATGTTATGAAAAAAATGACTAGGAAAATAATCTGAGACAAACGAACTTATTACTGGAATTTGAAAACATTAAAATTTTCTCAAAATTGAACAACACTCACATTTGGAAATTTTGATACAGATAGTGAAAACAGTTTTAATTTAACTATTTTTGGCTGTGAATCTGCCCACTGTGTTTGCGTTTTAAATTTTTAATAGAAACAGTCCATTTATACAGCTAAATAATTTAATATTTCGAACTGTCTTTGCGTTTCTTCTCTAATAAAATAAATTAATCATCAAATGCGCGTGCCAAAATCCGTTTAATAGAAATGCTTGCATCTTCTAACTAGAGCTTCTCGCGGCTAAATCTCTGTCCTGATTATCTTAACGGTTTAAGTAGGTGTTAGTTAAAGCAATGCCATCTATCGGGATGATTTCGTGTTAAAATGTCGCCCTTAACTGTTAGAACAACTGAAAATTTTGCTGCAGAAAAAAATGGTATTTTACTGCTTCAAGTTTGAGTTACACCAAAGATTTTTGAAAGGATCTTCTTATTCCTTGTATAGATAATCCATACATTTAAATAGAAAATATTCTGTTTCCAAATAATTTTGCTTGTGATGTTTACTAGCTAAAGCAAGAAATTAAGTTTGGATATACTATCAATACAAACCACTTACAGCAGTGATATATTTCTTTCATGATGACGGTGAATACTTTCGATGGAATAATTACTATGATTAAAACAAGAGTGAAATATTTTATGCTCTTTCATACGGGCTTGAAACGTTTCGGAAAGAATTCTTTTGCCTTAGTATTACGGTCTGAAACCAATTAGAAATAACAATTTTTATTTATTTATTTCGCTTCCACGGACATTTTACAGTTTCTCATTTCCCCTAATACCACAGTTAAGCTCGTGTTTTGGACCGGTCAGGGGGTCAATTACTCACCTGACTTTGATAAATCAAGGAATTTGCATATACGTAGGCTGGAATTTCGTTTTTTGATAAAATAGGTACTGAGTTAACTTAAATTTATTTTACGAAAGTGAGGGAGCCCTTGCAATATGAAAAATGCAGTATGGTGGCAATTAGCTCATTTGCATAAAGTTTTCAAAGCATGTTATACATTTTTCAATTGAAGAGACTAGTGGATAAAGGTGATATGACAATTTTTCAATTTTTTTAATGTCGAGAAAAAACTTTAAAAAAAATGTGTTATTTTTTTAATGAATTTTTTTGAACGGGTAAAACGGGGTCATATTCTTAGTTACCAACCACTTTTGTAACTAAGGGGATATGATACTGATGGAATTATCACCTTCATCTATGATGAAAAGTAAGCTTCAAAAATTATCACATATCGCCTTTATCGCCTTGCCCCTTCAATTTTACAATCACTTCAAAGACAACCATTCACAAAGCATTCATTTATCTTTTAGCAATACATAGTTTGCAGTCCATCCAGACGTCTTAAAGTTTCCTCATTTTCTTCAAAGCAACAGCGGCTATTTCCAATCCACCTCGTCAAACTTCGCAAATACCTACGGGGGAAAACGAACCACGCATTTAGAGAAATCCTCAGCTAAGCCCTCGAACAATGAATCCATCCGACGAAAGATTCATTTTTAATGTCTACCCCTCCCTCTAAACCATCAATTATTGCAGCCAATCTTCGCAGCGGAGCGCCCACTCTTACTGTGTATGCAAATATGTATATCATGCGATTTTAATAACATGTCCTTAGCAATGCGGCTTATTAAAACTGAATCGTAAGGGTCATCGTTTTAATCTCTTCAGAGATGAGCTCCCCTTAGCACGCCCTAGTCCCCGTGTTCAAGATTAAATGAGGCTATCTGGGAGCTTATGTTTTCGGGACAGAGTCTGTGACAAGATTTTCTCTATCACCATGGTGATTAGGAGAAGGAGATATGAATCTGTCGTGGACTCTGCTTTAAGTAGACGTGATTCTGAAAGTGAGGGGCTTTGAATTCATTAAGAACGTGTCTTTTGTAGTGATTTGGAGTGAAGACCTGAATATATACACTGTAAAAAATGAACTGTTGTTTTTACATTATTATATTAGTTTATTACTGTAAAATTAGCAATTTTACAGTTTAGTACTGTAAAAGTAGAAATTTTACAGTTTATTATTGTAAAATTAATGTTTTTTATAGTTTATTACTATAAATTGGCTGAATTATACTGTAAAAACAACATTCATTTTTTGGTGTAAAATGTTCATAAAGGTGCTGGTAAAGATTAAAGAAAAGCTTTTTTGTGTTAAACCATAATATTTTTAGCCTATTTTTCCGTTAAAGTAAAAGACTAAGAGAGCTATGAACGCGGCTTAATACATCTTTAAAAATATTGCCAAGTCCCTAAAAAGTTAAAAATAAACAAAATATTGGAAAGTTTTGAGATGGGTAAAATGTGTGACTACGGCCGGTTGTCGGTCGTTCTGTCTGTCTGTCTCCCTTAGTAATACAGCTTATCAAAACTGAATCGTAACACACAGTCATCATTTTAATCTTTTCAGAGATGAGCTCCCTTTTGTACGCCCTAGTCTCGTGTTCAAGATTAAACTTCATCCAACAAAAAAACATATTATAATGTAACATATTTAAAGTCTTTGCAGGCTGTGTTTTAAAAATTGTTACGTCTATAAGCATGGAATTTTCTAACCCAGTATTTGGATTTGTTTGTTTTACATGAGTAATTACTTAACTTCTGTATAAAGTCATTGCAGGATGTTCTTTTTCAGCTATTGATGCTTCTATTAAAATGGAACTGCAAATTTGTAACTACTTTTTGCATGCCTGAGTACAATAACCGTCCTTTCAAGACTCGTTGAACTAAAAATGCACGTTTACTCCGTGTCTAATGTAAGGCAAGGAGAAGGAAGGATGCAGATCTCCGTTCATTCTCCCCCCCCCCCTTTCCAATATCTACTTATTCTTCTACTTCTCCAAGGAGACGAAGGAAGTGAAATGAAGTGAGCGCTTCTATATTGCTTGCTTTGAATAAACACGGAAAAGAAAGGAACCTTGAAGGGATGAAAATGCCTATACGGTGCGATCGCTTGTGGCGATTGATTATAAAAGTGCTTTTGTCAAAAGTTTCGCACATTTCCTCTCTTCTCCTTTTGTCTTTCCGCCATCGTATTCGCTATTTTTTAAACAGTATCTGGTGTTATTACCTACACAAGCATTTCCCGCTGCCATTTTTTTTCCACACGAGGAAAAATACTTCGTCATTTAATGCCAGTGAATATGAAATTTCTAACAATTGATAATGCTTTTCATTGTGATACAAATTACCTCTTGGACGAAAAATATTTTCCACCGCTTTATTGTTCTGGAGTCTTTTGACTTTGTTTTCTTCTTTGGTGGTGTGCCGGCAGTTTTGTTCTAGAACTTATTAAAAATGCGAGAAAATAGTGTGTCTTTGGCTGATAGTATAGGAGGATCGTGAGAAATATTATAAAAAGAAAAGACTTGAGAAGAAAGCACTGTATCACACAACAGTTAATTTCTTGTCTGTACGTTGGCTCTTTAATGTCCTAATATCTCCTTTAAACCGAAACTTTCTAATAACATTATTTAAAAAGCATCTAACAGAAAGACGGAGTAACTTTCATCATAGAGGGTGGCATGAAAGTATTGATAGAACATTGATAAAGCACTGATGGAAAATTTGTTTAAAAAGTTAAATCGACATGTAATTTTTTTTAATTGTTTTGTACTAACGCATTAAAACGTCTTTCCTCGTTGGTATAACATCAGCTAAAGGCATATAGGTTGCACCAATACCGGAACTGAAATGGATATCTTTGAAAAAGAAAACCTTTCAGTTGTGCCTGAAGCCGAATTTTGGAGGCCAGCACTAACATGGACTCAACTTCTACGCAGAAAATGCAATTAAATCTTGAAGAATTTAAGGAACAATATCCACGTGGTTTTTTTTTTTTTTTTTTTTTGATGAGGGACAGACAAATCTTTTGAGATACGTCCGTTACAGAACAAAATACTGTTTCTCGAACTCTTCAAAATGTAACCCATTTATGCCCAGAAGCCTAAAAACGGGACGCTTGTTAGTCACTGCATACAAAAACCTGTAATGGGTAAATCATTTTACTAAAACTGTTTTTCACAAGTTAAATAGTCCTTCTTGAGAAAACCAGTTAGAGCCACTATTTGGACATCAGAGTTTATTTATTGACAGCTATTTTCAGACAAATCAGTCAAGCAGCATCCCAGCATGGGTAGCTACAGAAAGTAAGTTTTTTTCGGGAACTTATTGTTCATATAATTAAACTATTTTTAAATGATTTGCTTAAAACTGATAACAGATGCCTTCTGTAAAGTTACTTTGCAAAAGTCAAGTCAAGTAAGGTCGTATTTTGCTCACATATCTGCCCAGTGTCCCATAAATAGGACGTTAAATAACTTTAATAAATATGGCAACGGCGATCTATTTCACTCCTAAAATGTATGTAAACCATTCCATGTAAGGGTGAATGTCAGGAAAAGTGCTAATTTAAGTCACAAATGAATTTCTTAAGCACTTCCAAATAAAAACCAAAAATTTTTCTTTTTCCATACAGTAAACTGCGTCGCACATACAATCCATGACAAAATTTTCAGGTTTTACTTTAATTTGTGACAATAGAACTCTTTTTATTGCCTCAATGTCATGTCGGCAGCGCGTCACACATTCGAATCGCAAAGTTCAAAAAAATCCCGCGGATTTTAAAACATCGCAACAGAAACAAATACAAAAGGAAATAACGTGTTTTATGTTCGTGTTTTATGTTCATCTTAGATCGATAAAAAAAAGCAATTTCTGCTTGTCACAAGTTTTCATAATAATGCGAGTGAGCCAACTTTCGGAATGATAAAATCTAGACAAAACTTTTTTGGCCCCAAAAAATTACGTTGGGTGAAGCTCTAATATGTGATGTTTCAGTTCCGATAGAAAATTTTCACTTCGGCTGCATTAAATTACAGGTAAGATTTTTTTCAATCTTGACTTTTCTGTTTCTACCAAATGAAGTGTCATGTCGGCAACGGAAATTAAGACACAAAATAAAGTAATTTTTCAATTTATTTTTGCATAATGGAAAATAAACCTACTATCATGGACATAATAAGTGTTTTTATTTTCGAATCTTTAATTAGGGATGTTCAGCTATCATATTGCGGGAAATTTGTCATGTCGGCAGCGGTCATGTCGGCAGCGCGGAAGTAGAAGGTATTTGTTACAAAACTGATGCGTGCGTTACCGATGATTTTTCGTAATTTTTTTCTTCGTGTTATGAGTTTGTTGAGTTTTAAAGTACACAGATAGATTCAAGTGCATCGTTTTTCCTGCCAAATTTTCCCATTTTAGCAGTTTATTCATTGTGTTTTAAATGCTTCAAAAACATGAATTTTTCCGCAAAATTTGAGTTTTCAAACAAAATTATTGCCTTTTTCACTCTCTTTTCTTTTACATCAATATTCCGACCTTCGCTCGTAACTACTGCACCCAAAAATATAATTTTGTTTTAAAATGGAAAACTTACGAACATTTTAGTGAAAATCACCCTCCCCCGCCAAACTCTGACTGTCCTGAATTAATTTCGTTTTATAAGATTGTGTTAAGAATTTAATTTTATTTTGATTTTTTAACTATTAACCTATTTATCTGTTTGAAACAAACTTTGTTGCACTTATTTAGACTTTAACTAACTTTTAATTAGTCTCTAATTTTATTTATAAGACAAAAAAGCGTTCAGGCCGCGTAAATATTATTATATTCTAAGTAATAATTATTTTCTTTTAAAACATAGAAGGTTGTGAAAGTATTTACGTCTATACACTAAGTGTAAAATTAATATTTGTCAGTTCGGTAGCATTTTCATCATGTCGGTAACGCTCAAAGACAACCCCCCCTAAAAGGGGGGTAAATGTTCACCTTGACCATGCCCCTAATTTTTAAAAAATATTGTTACTAATGTGTATTTGAAATACCCTATTAATTTAATTTTCTGAGTATCTTCAAAAATTGAAAATTTCCATGGTCGAATTGGCACTTTTCCTGATATTCACCCGTAAGAGTTTTAAGCAGATAAAAATTGAAAAAAGAACTTGGGCATAAATGGGTTAACTGCATGATATAGAACACGAGTTCATGTTTCCCATAAAGTAAAGCAAGGATATAACATAATTGCAGGCATAGCCTTTGTAGGCTGTTTTGAGGAAAATGGATAGGTCTGTTGCTGTGGCATTGTCCAAATGTATTAAGTATTTAATCTATTTTGCAAATTTGTGACTTTTTTAATTGCCTACATAAATATAAAATGAAAGCTTAATATATTAGGGCAACTTTTACCAGAAAGCATTGAGGAGACGCTATAATTTTGGGTTGTACTATTTCAGAGCAATATGATTTTTGGATTTAGTTAATGACTTAACTTTTATTCCTCTTTCAATTAAAGGATTAGTCTTTGTGATTAAGCACTGCCTTAAGCACTGATGTGTCATTTTTAAAACCTGTTTCTAATGTTTTGCGCAAAATTTTATCTCGTGGTTTTTCCACTGATTCCTTGATACATTTCTAACACTAGAATATTTACGTTTTACACTCACAGTTCAATGCATTAAAGAAACTGCATCAGAATGTTTTTATTATGTTCTCTTTTGAAACATGAGCACTAATTTACAATAGGAAAAACAAAATGCAATACAACACATTGCTTTTCTATCTAACTAAAAGTAACATTGCAAAGTTTTCACCTCAAAGCTAGACTAACGTAAGTCTCAGTACCACAAGTTTGCAGCAGACAGTAAAAATGTTCGTCTGGTGCAAACAAATGTTAGAACTCTCGCTCTTAAAACTCATAAGTAAATAATTATAAAGAACTTTTTAAATGTAGAATCATGTTGTAAAAGTTGAATGTGGAATAGGATTTACATACAATGCAGTAGTAACCTGTAAATAGCAAATTTCGGTTTGTCTGGTCTTGAGGTACGGAATATTTATTTGGCAATTTATAAATTCCGTATCTTGCCATTCTGACTAAATTGTTAGTCCCAGATAAGTCTGCAAGATACGTGGGAAAATATTTAAAGTTGACTTATTAGATAAGAGGGGCGACCTCAGCTCTCTGTCTTCATGTCAGTTTGGTTGGGTGAAAGAAACTATTTAATCATTGCCTAAAAAACACAAATGAACAATAGAAGTCATAAATTCAATTACAGATTATGTTGGCGAAAGTAGGGTCAAGTGGGGGAAAATGGGTCACGGGGTAAAATAAGTCAGGATCTTTAGAAAATTCCTTTAAAATTGTGCAAATAATATTTTCTTTCTGCGTTGCCATTTTTATGTATTTCTGACACCAGGCAACATTTCAGATGCAAAATAAGGTGCAACTTCCACTTTAAAGTTACAGATACTAGCGATTAAGTGTTTTTCTTAAAAGAAGCTTAACTGTTTTCATCATAAAAACTTTTGTTTTAAAAAAAATTCAATGAAAATACACATTAAGTTTTTAACCTACTGCATAGAGCACATTTTCAGGAATAACTTCCTAAAATGATGAAGAAAAAACAGCAAAACGGAATTTTTTGTAGTATTAAAACAAGCGTGGGGTAAAATGGATCATCTTTCGCCTTAAGTTAGGCTTAGCATATACTAAAGAGCTAATCATATTTTTTGCTAATTAAGTCATGTTTTGGTGTCATGTATGTACATGCTAATTTAAAACAAATAATATATTGTTCAGACATTCATTTGATGCACAAATATATAACTTGTAACGCAAAATAATTAAATTAAATCAAAAATCCAAAACTAAGAGCACAGCTTTTGCTCGATGAACTTCTTCGGGAAATGTTGTTAGGAAATGAAGCAAAAGTGGTTTATTTTCTCCAAAGAGCCTGGGCAACCAAATCATAGAAAAACATTCTACAGAGCTGAGTTTAAATAATGTAGTTAAAGGAACGAAATCAACACTTAAGATCTGAACAACAAGTGAGGCTGTTTCTTCGATATTAGCAAGTCAAGCATGTGTTTTATTTAAATGCATATTAAAACTTCTATTATAAGCACACTCTCACATACACCATTAACCAAAAGTAAAGAAGAAAGTTTAAAAGTTACTAAACGAGAAAATTACGCACATGCAGAAAGAAACTTGTGAAATGTTAACAAGCTTGACAATATTGAAAAGATTGCAATCTGAAAAAGCCTAAAGAGATAAAAAACCAATTAAACTGACACACAGACGCAAAAATAAATAAATAATAAATAAACCTTTTCTTTGAAAGAAATTCATTACTGAATCGAAGTGCATTGATGGCAACTTTTAGCAGTTGAAAAGTGGGAACAAGTTAAGTCTTTTGAGAAAAAAGTCAAAAAAGCATATTTTCATGCCATCAATCTGCCCCATAATGTAGAATAACGTGCAATAATAAAACTTAAAAGTACAGTGAAAATTTTTTGTTCCCGGAGAGAGATGGTGTTTGGAAGGATGATGCATCGTAAACAGTGCTAGACATTCCTGGCCCTGAGATGAATCAAGAGGACAATATTGCTTTCTAGAAATGTTTATATACTAATTGTTTTCTCATTAATGAATAAAAGTATCAAACTACTATTCAATAAATCATGAAATCCAATCCTTTAAATCATGACTCATTTTACCCCACTAGTGACCCATTTTACCCCACGCTATGAGTCATTTGACAACACATTTTCAAACTTATTTATCAATATCAATATTTTGTTTTTTCCGAGATATTTCATTTTAAATGTTATGAGGAAGAGTCATTTGCATATCCTGAGCAGTTTATTCTCTGGTTGAATCAATATACAGGGTGTCCACTCCAATCGTGGACCAATAGCTAATTTCTAAACCGTTAGAGATAAACATATAGTTTATTTAGGAAAAAATCTACAAATTACGAAAGGAATTTTGGGTCTATTCAATGTTTTTCAAAAAATCAAATTTTGAAAGAGTTACGAAATTTAAATTTTTATACAGCCCCCCAGTCCTATCAATTATATTTAGTAAAACATTCTTGACACTGCAACGTTTAAAACTAAAAAAAAATCACTCTTCTACCACAAAAATTGACCGAGTTATGACGTTTTGAAAAATCAAGATTTTACATTATTTCATGACGTCATTGAAAGATCGCTCCCTCGATGCCGTCATGAAACAATGCAAAATCTTGATTTTTCAAAACGTCATAACTCGGTCAATTTTTGCGGTAGAAGAGTGATTTTTTTTTAGTTTTAAACGTTACAGTGTCAAGAATGTTTTTCTAAATATGATTGATAGGACTGGGGTGCTGTATAAAAATTTAAATTTCGTAACTCTTTCAAAATTTGATTTTTTGAAAAACATTGAATAGACCCAAAATTCCTTTCGTAATTTGGAGATTTTTTCCTAAATAAACTATATGCTTATCTCTAACGGTTTAGAAATTAGCTATTGGTCCACGATTGGAGTGGACACCCTGTATTTTTTGCTGTCAATGCCTGATTGTAAAATTGCTCTTTTTTGACCCATTTTACCCCACCTGACCCTATCTTAAGACTAAAATTAAGTAAGCCTACATTTAAAGTGTTTGGAGGGTGAAGGGGCCATGATACATTAAAAAAAATTAACACTCTTGACAATGGTAAGCAATGCATACAAGTAAGCAAATAAAACTTGGTACATCAAGAAGTAGATATCATTAGACCAATTTCATCACACACTAACGACAAAACCAGAAAACAAAAAAGCTACAACTGCAACAATAAAACTTTGAGCTTTAATTACTCGCAGTTTCTGTTTTGTCACATAACTCCTTCATCTCCTAAGACCTTCAATTGTGAATGATGGACTCCACAAACAATCAAGGTTTTCAAGGCTTTCTTCGATTCAACTCATCAGATAATCATTTTGTTTTTCACAATATCCAATTTTTTCGATATATTTTACAAGACAACTTACAATAACAAGACCCCCAATTAATTACGATGACAATCAATGATTTCAATTACCCAAATATTAAACCTTTGATTGTACCGTAAAGGTATCCCATTCTAGAAGTCATTGTCTTGGTCACGTTACTGGGGAAATTAGCTCTGCCGTAGAACTTACCTGAGAATAAAGCATTCTTTGTGCCAGAAACCATAGCCATAGCCTGCCCCTCCCTTCCATTTCCATTAAATGAAATCGCAACGCAGCCAGAAATGATGGTAGCTTTAGTCATTATCGTTTTGCAATCGTTAAAGAATCTATTGTTCCCGTTCCAATTAATTACATCCAAACTTCAATTCACCGGCCTTTTCCTAATTTAATAGATAATAGGAGCTGCGTTCTCATTTATTCTGGATAAGAAGTGCACAGTCACTCGTTTCGGATTAGTTGGAGGTAGTAGTTGCAGGTTATGGATTTTTGAATTTTGATGATGGTAAACCGTATAAATTCGTTGCTGTATGTTAAGGCAATATATGACTATGAAATGTCGCTTTTGTTTTAGAAAATGGCAAACAATTGAAGGGGCAAGTGGATAAAGGCGATATGTGATTTTTTTTAATTTCTAGAAAAAGCTTTCAAAAAAAATGTTGCGTTATTTTTTAATGTGTTTTTCTCAACAGGTAAAACGGGGCTTAGCAATGGATACAGGTGGGCAAAAAAAACTTGGAAAATCAAAAAATAAGATTTCATTAGACCAATTTCATACACACACTAACGGCAGAACCAGAAAACAAAAAAAGCTGCAACGATAAGACTTTGAACTTTAATCACTCGCAATTTCTGTTTTATCACATAACACCTTCATCTTCCAAGCAATTCAATTATGAAAATAATAACAAGTTTAAAAAACTATAACCCGACTACAAAAAAAAAAAAGCACTGAAAGGTAAGAAACAAGGTAGGTGCTATTTAATATCATCGTCTTATTAAATAAAACAAGACGTTTGATATCTTAGCTATACCTGTTTATTTAGTTCTACGACTTGAACCCTCTGCAAGTTCCACATTGACAACGTAATTCAATTCAAATGCTGTAGTCGTGCGTTGTCAACTACAGAAAGCAAGCATTTAAACTTGATTCACAAGCAAACACATTAGTTTGATCTATATATATACACGAATGGTAAATTAGGTTATAATGTTATTCTATCAAATTGTTTTTCTGTAGTTGACAACGCACGACTACAGCATTTGAATTGAATTATGTTGTTAATGTGGAACTTGCAGACGATTCAAGTCGTAGAACTAAATAAACAGGTATAGCTAAGATATCAAACGTCTTGTTTTATTTAATAAGACGATGATATTAAATAGCACCTACCTTGTTTCTTACCTTTCAGTGCTTTTTTTTTTTTTTTGTAGTCGGGTTATAGTTTTTTAAACTTGTTATTATTTCTGACTTTTTAGAGCTTTTTTGTAGTCTGGTTACAGGTTTTTAAAACTTTTTTATTTTACTCCACTGTATATTAGCAAATGAATATACATTACAAAATTAAATGCACATAACAAAAAGTATGAAAAGTTATTTGGGTAATTTTTATTGAGCAGTGTCAAAACTTCTCAGCCTTTCCAATTCCATCAAAGACGCTGAATCATGAGGGTTGCTTAAAAGTTTCCGTGGGTCCAGATCGCTTATAAATAAACCCTCCAATGTCCTTACCGAACAAAATGCGACGTAAACTTGGCCCTTTGCGAAAATTCGTCTTCGAACGTCAATGGGCACAGGACATTTCCGCCGCAACGTAGGACATTTCCGCCGCAAAATTTATCTCTATCATCCACCTCGTGAGACATTCCCGCCGCGTCTCTCCCCGCCGTTTCTGTACGACAGGACAAATCTGCCGATTGAGCTGGTAGAGTGTAATATTTGGCGAACTAAAATTGGCGAAGTTTAAATTGATTTACACTGCATTGTGTTTTTTTTTTTTTCTGACTTCTTTGCGATTTCCCCCCTAATATAAGTAGTCCGGGAATAGATTCTGCTTTTTTGATTTGGTCTTTGTCGCCAAATGAAGATGTGTCGCCAAGAATGAAAATTTTAAACCAGTAACCCCTTTCTCACCCTTGGAAATGGCGCTTCGGATTTGTCCTGTGCCAGTCAGGGGGGGGGGGAATAGGAGTCGAGGCGGAAATGTCCCATGCGGGAAAGAGGGGGATAAAATTTGCGGCGGATATGTTCTGTTCCGACGTCAATTACTGCTTCATTCAAATGCTTTTAACTAATTTCATGCTAAAATCTAGGTCAGCCTGGAAATTCAAACTGGAAATTCATTGTTGATTGCGACTTTTGTTTGAACTGAAACACACTTAGCTCCGAAAATATCGGTAAAAATCGGTGCTTGTCTAGGAATAATCGATCTTTCCTCTTGTTAAATTCTAATAAAAAGTAGCCTATGACACTCGAGACTCGAAAACGAATCGATTGGCACCTCATTCATCAAAATCTAAGAAATAGTTTAGGAGCTATGGTGGAACATCCTTAACCACAAACATAGCCAGACTGATAAAAACATAACCCTTCCTTTAGGCTTTGCCGTAGTCGGGTAAAAGCAGAACCACCTCCATGATCCTTTACTATTTTGTTAATCGGCATTTGTATAATCAAAGTGCGGGTGTACTTTCGAATTTAAGAAATGGAGAAAACATTTTTCAACAGCATAGTGAGTGACCTCACTCAGAAAAACATTCAACAACAGAAACACACTCAAAGACACATTCTCCAATATCTTTTACTTCTCCTACAAATATACAATTCCTTCAAAGTTCAAAAGTCGAAAATTTTCATGAATTTCACATATTTTTGTCACAGGAGAAAAAAGATTCAGCATTGAAGAAAAAATGTTTGGGACGCTATACGGAGGAAAACGGATGCGAGAAAGATTTTTGGGGGATGATGAAAAAAAAAATGTTCATTTTTTTTTTTAATATGAAAGAAAAAAAAATAATGATGCTTCATTATGAACAGAGCTACATAGCAATCATTACGAGTAAGGCTCAGCAAGAAAAAATAATTGGCTTAACATTAAAAAGTAGTAAGAAAAATAAGTTAATGCTGTGAAAAATAAAAAGCATGAAAAATCTTAAATTCGCTGAAAAATGAAACCGTGAATAGTTCACACTTTTATTCTAATTAATTACCTACATTTAGTATTTTTTCTGTTTAGTATGTTCAAGGAAAATGCATTTGCTTCTATGTAATCAAGGTAGCTTGTAATGATGAAAAAATAATAAATATTTAGTTTAAAAGCATTCGTATGCACAAATGACATTTATTCTTGCTTATATTGTCAGTTTAATATAAATTTGTTATGGGGTAGTCTGAAGTTTTGTAATTCATTAGTATGTTATGTGAAGCGGAATTTTAGTAAGTTTATTGCGGAAATATATATTAGAGCTTTGTAAAAATATTATCATTAAGACATAAGTTGCTCCCTTTTTTTTACAATTTAAAGCAACTGCTTATTAGGAAAGTATATTTTAATACGACACCTACAATTTGGACTCAATATTGTCTCAACATAATTAGGTATGCAACCCATCCGTTAAAATCCTTAGTGTATACATCACGCCCCCTCCCCCCCTCCAGTTGATTTTATATTCACCCTTCTTGGAAAGTATCTTCAGTCAATTTAGGTCACTGATGATTTCTGTACACGTATTGAAAAGACAAGAAAATGGTTTTTTTACTTTTAAATAATCAGCAAAATTACTGCACTAAGAAAAATAAACGATGAAATAAAAATATACACGCTTAGAAAACAGAATAAAGAGTCAAAAAATCGGAAATACTACAGTTTTAGAAAGCACACTTTTCCTGCGTGGTTGAAAAATTTTCTTGGATTCTGAATAAATGGTATATACTACTCTCAATCGCCTAATATAACACAATGTATGATTTTATCTTTAACATGGAAAGTGGAGAACATTTCTTAAAAGAATAGTTTGAATAATCTCTATAAAAAGGAAATTTATTCGGTAGTATTTTACTCATGCCAAGACTAGTTTTAAAATAATCAAAGAATAAGATTCTGGAGACTATAAATCTTTCTTTAGCGCGCTCTTTCGAAGAAGCCTTTCATTTTTCAACGGAACTGCGTAGCACAGCTGCAGAAATTTCAAGGAAAGGGTTCCAGATTTGGCGCTTCATGACAGAATATTTTTTTTACAAAACAGGGATTACAAAAAGCATAATTAACCCATTTATGCCCAAGTTTTTTTAACAATATTTTCAATTTTTATCTGCTTAAAACTCTTACTTGGAATGGTTTACATACATTTTAGGCTTTCTCCATAGTTATTAACTTATTTAACGTCCTGTTTATGGGACACTGGGCAGATATGTGAGCAAAATACGATCTTACTTGACTTTACTTTTGCAAAGTAACATCACAGAAGGCATCTGTGATCAATTTTAAGCAAATCATTTTTAAAAAGTTTAATTTTATGACAAATAAGTTCGCAAAAAACTTTTACTTTCTGTGGCTACCCATGCTAGATCATTGCTTGACTGATTTGGCTGAAAATAGCTGTCAATAAATAAACTCTGATGTTCAACTAGTGGTTCTATCTGGTTTTCTCAAGAAGAAGGACTATTTGACTTGTGAAAAACAGCTTTAGTAAAATGATATACCCATTACAGTTTTTTGTATGCAGTAACTAATACGCCTACCATTTTTAGGCTACTGGCATAATGGGGTAATGGAGATATAGGCCAAAAATTTGTGTTGTTCAAGTAAATTGTAGGGAGGTAAAAAAATGTAAATGGAGGAAGATAAAGTTAAATGCTTTTCCTTTTAGATTTTTTGTATAATGTATCTTGGACTTTGCGAAATTAAATGTAATAACATCTATCACAGACATTTTTTTCAGCTAATGAACCAAGTGGGTCAAAATTTGACGGTAGATTTAATGTGCCGTATACAGTATCAGTTTGACGATATTATATAGTTCCTCCATAGAATTTTAAGCATTGTCAGCATAGTTTTCTCATAGTCAGCATAAGATGGAAAATTCAAACTTAACAAATTGACAAGCGCTTTCATTGGGTACCATTTTTGTTAGTTAAAAGAGTTGAAATTATCTTTCGATTGAAACAAAATCCAAACTTTTATAACGAAGACACATACAGTTGGAGTACAAAATAATACGAACACCCATGAAAAAGTATTAGGCATTTCCCACCTGCAGTAACAGCAGCACCATCTGCAACAGAAGCGTCACACTTAGTGTGCGTAGATAAGAAGGTTAATTAAGAACTTAAGAACTTAACTTAAGTTAATTAAGAACTTAAAGAAGGCTTTCAACAGCAGTCACTTGCGTGGCATGCGTTTATCGAACTGTCTGTGATGAGTTGAAGTATCAGACCTGTCAGAGTTCCAAAAAGTCGTGATTATTGAAGCGAGTTTAAATGGAGCATCGGTTAGGGAAACCGCAAACCTTTTGCGGTTTGCAAGTAGTGCACTATCTGCTGCTATGATAGCATACACGAGAGATGGTAAGACGACGTCTTCAAAGCACAGCAGTGGCCGAAATCAAAGCTTGCTGATAGGGATATAGTGGTCTTGAAGTGCATAGCAGTCCAAAATCACCAGCAATTGTTGTCCAAAATAACACCAGAAATGAGAAGTCATCTCCAGAATCACGTTTTAATAAAAATTGTCAAAAGGGAACTTCATGCTATAAACATTTCGGGCAGGGTGGCAATCCGTAAACACTTGGTAACAGCAACTAATGCTTTCAATCGACGCCAATGGTGCGGAGATTCCAAAAGCCCCACAGCAGTGGCAACAAGTAATATGGTCAGACTAGCTGCCAGGGTAGCTAGATTAGCTTCCTGCGGCATGTTGATGCATAACCCCCTCTCTAAATTTTACCTCCTTCTGAAGTCATACTATTTGATATAATTTAATGTTCATTCGATTTCAAGACATACCACGCACGTGGTCCGGCGTTGCACGGGTACTTCGTGCCTTGAAATTTTCTTTTTTCCTGCATCAAAAAATCATTCGAATTATTGAGATGTTGCACGGCACTTCGCGATTTCAAGATGGTGAGGAAAGTTTCAATAAGTTCAGCTCGCTCAAAGGAAAGAAGCAGACATACATACTCAGTTTTCAACATAAGTAGATGGCTTTTCAACAAATGAATGTTTCAAAATATTACAAGTAGCTAGCGATAAAAATACTACGTAAGTCGCCCGCTTATGAGTTTCGTGTTTGATTTTGTTAAGCCTTCATTCAAAATTCTCATTATTATTGTTATCACTGTTTCATAGCAACCACGTTTTGCAACAATGGATTTCATATTTAATCATTTATTAGGCTTAATCGCTTTAAATTTGACTACTTATTAATTGATATCTTCTCTAATTGAAATCGTATAATTATATAACTTGAAACTAATGAAGCCTGAAAAATTACCTATCTATCGGTACCTGGTTCGACTTTCAGTTCATTGGCGTTCAGAAGAAAGAAGCGTGGCATAGATAGAAAGAAAGGTAAAAAGAAAGATAGTTAGAAAGATAGAAAGATACTCAGTTTTTAATATAGGTAGATAAATCGTCATTTTCCTTATTTCAGACGACCAGAAGCGATTAAGTCTGAAGAACGCCTAGAGAAGAGTTTCATCCTGATTGCCTCTTCCCAACTGTGAAGCATCGGGGAGGATCGCTTCTGGTATGGGGTGCGATACCTTGTTGCCGTTTAAGTCGACTTGTTATCATTCATGAGAGGATCAAATCTAATCACTATTTAAGCAATCTAGGAGATAATGTCTATCTTTTTTCCGGAGAACGTTCCCTGAAGAGCGACCGTTTTTTTAGACGAAAACGCCCCAATCAACACAGCTAGGTATGTTTAAGAATGGTTCAAAGAATATAAGGTGAAGTTGAATATCTTGCCTCGCCACCTCAGTCTCCGGACTAGAATATTATTGATCATTTATGGGATAATTTGGAGTTCAAATTTTATTTCCGATTTCCATCTCGATTCGGACTTTCGGAATTAGCGACTTCTATACGGGATGAAAAGTTTTATATTTCTTTATATGGTGTCCATGACCTTTATACATCTATCCCACGTCGCATCAAATCTGTATTTCAGTCAAAAGGGGGTCCAACCCCCTATTAATCAAAATTTCCATTATTTTACAGGTGTTCGTATTATTTTGTCCTCCATTTGTAAGTGGAAACGCATAACACTCTTTGAATTCAGTTAAGTGGCAATGAAAATGTAATAATAATTTGGCATACTTACTACACGCATTTGGCATAGTTTAATGTAATGGAAACGAATAGAGACTATTTTTGCCCATTCAAAGAGTTTAAACAATTATGTTTCCATTAAAATAAAACCCAAACTTTTATGAAGAAATCAAAAAAGTGGAGTAGAATTCTTCTTAGTGAGAATGAAGACGTAATAGTAATTTGGCAATTTTTGGCATATTTATTACACGCACTTGGCTCAGTTTAATGGAAACAAAACCCGGCAACCCCGCTGGAAAATGTTCACTTCCATCCAATGGCTGCGCGCATTGTTATGCCTTGCATGGCCACGCGAATCGCAGTGATTAGACTTGCAAATGGCTCTATGCAAATACCTTTCCGTACCCCAAAGAGAGAATAGATGTTGTGGCACAGCGTGTTCAACTCTGGCGAAAATTTTCGATCTCAAGTGTGGGGAGGAACCTTTGTGTTCCATATAAATAGATAGAAAGAGCCACTTTTGATTTTTATTGTAAGTGGTTGCTGGGGCTGTTTCTTTGTTGCTTTGGGGCGGGGCTTCAGGTATCATCCAAATCTTCGGCCGGCGCTGGGGATTTTTTTAAATCTAATTTTCAGCGAGAAGGAGAGCTGTGAATGGCTTCATTTTAGTTCCATGGCGCGAATTTTTATGTTTTAAAAAATGAATTGTGCGTTTCGATGGGTACCTTTCGAAAAGTTTGTTTTAAAACAAACTTGATCTTTTGTGAGATTCTGCGATCATAATAGCGTGTGTGATATTCATCATAAAGAGTTGAATCAGATATAAGTAAACTGGGAAAAAATAATCACATGCTTTATGTACGCAAACAGTATTCTCACAAGCGAAGTGATTTATGTTTCAGTTTATCATTAACAAATCGTAAGAGTACAATAATTGATATTTGTTGTTTTTACCCGAGTACGGCACAGCCAAAGTAAGGATTATGTTTTTAGCAGGTCTGGATATGTTTGTATGTAGGGATGTTAAACCGTAGCTCCTAAACTATTTATCCGATTTTTATGAATGAGAGGTCAATCGATTCATTACTATGATACGGGTAACATAGGATCAGGCCCGTCATTTAGGGGGCTAGGGGGGGTGATTTGGCCCCCCTGACTTTGAGAAATCGATGTTTTTACATATAAGTCGGCCTGATGGTTGTTGTTTTCTGGTGAAATTGTATTGTGTTTGTACACTTTGCCCCTCCCCACTGGAAAAACTTGAAAGGACATCCCTGCATAGGATAGTTAATTAGTTAATTTACTATTAATTTTTAGTTTTTCGAATTTTAAGCAGCATTTTAGCCTCATATTAAAGCACTTTTGCTCAGTAATGGGGACGAAAAAATGCTTGCACAAATTAGCACTATACCCCCCTAGAAAGCTATGATTTTTCTGCATGAGACAAAATTCGTTCGAATGTTCAAAAGTAGACAGAACGTGAGTTAGGATTGCTTTTAATCGATTTCATGCCAAAATCTAGGTGAAGTTTTAACTGGAAATTCATTGTTGGTCGCTACCATTGTTGGGCAATTCCACCGTTACAGACGTAACAATCGCAGACTTTGAACACAAATAATTCTGCTTTGGGCTGATGAAAGTCTTCAATTTTTTTTCCTGTAGTGTAACATGATGATGTTTATGCTACATTTAATTTGCGTGCAGATTGCTTAATTACAAAAAAATACAGAAATAAAAAACTGCCTGTTACAGACGTAATTCACAAAACAGCAAAAACTCGACTATGTCATACAACTTACAATATTCCTATGAATTATACGGAAATTTTGAACTTTTTTTTTTTTTTTTTTGATACGAGTTCTAGAGACTTCAAGCTTTCTAAAACCATAAAGATTGTGTGGATTTTGACTTCCGAATTTGTGAAAAAAATTCATAAACTTGTTACGGACGAAACAAAGTGGTGTTACAGACGTAACATCTCAGATTTGAAAGTAGAAAACAGTATTTTAAAGCAGGAATAAACAAAGATTTTTGTGCTAAAACAAAACAGTAGCATTAATTAATACATTATTTGAATATTTTAAGTTATACTGTAACAGTTTTAGAAAATTTGGGTAAGTCTTGGGGAGTTAAGAGCATATGCCGGTATGTCAATATGTAACAATAAACTAATGCATCTTAAGACAATTATTTCCAAGAAAGATTGACACAAGAAAAGTTTAGAAGGGCCTTCACACAAATTTATTTATTTGTATTCTTAAAATTAATGCATAATGGGGCTGCTACATAAAAAAATCGGGAAAAGTAAATTCCTCCCTGGAATCAGTGATTGGTCTTAGGAGAACTTAAAAATTTGAAAATGTTGGATGATATAACAGAATACTAGTACCAAACTAAAATTTAACCTTCTTGGTGACAGTTGGTGAATTTTGATTTTTTTTTTTTTTTTTGAATGAAAAAATGTGTTTTTTTTCGTCCGACGTTCTCAAAATTCGAACGGCATTTTCGTATTCTGTTCGAAAACAATGCATTTCGCTGGCTTTTGGCAAATTCGCGATGCTAGCCCACCGTTCTTCCAATTTTGGAGTCAGCTTTAAAACATTTTCCTGGGGCATATAAATAATTTTAACTTTTTCTGCAATGGAGTTTGCACACTGAAAAAAGGAAAGAGCGTCGTTGACAAATGCTGTTCTAGATCTTACTCTCTGCCAAACCTGGTGCTTGACCATACCCCAACTCCATTCACAGCTCCCTTTCCATGTGACGTAGCAAAAAAATGCCAGTTGAGGTATAAATTATAATCAGTTATACCATATGTGTATTTTATTAATCTTAAGAAATAAATTTCAATTACATGCCGACATAATTAAAAATTTCAAAATCAGAATACCAGAAACTTTAGTACTCGTACCATATTATGCTATATACATGTATTGCTCATCCTGTGCTTTTTACCTATTTAATTGGAAATTTACTTTTGCTACGGACGTAACATAGAGCCATTTGTTATGTCCGAAATGTTACGTCTGTAACAGCATTAATTTCAAAACTAAATCAGTTGCAATATTTTTAACTATGGTGGGCACTTACTCTAAGAATTTGCCAAAAGGACCATTAAGGGTTTTTTTTAAATTTTGATTTTTTAGGACGTAAGTACAACTTTTGCTTCTTTTTTGTTACAGACGTAACATCAAACTTTTTTTTTTCAAACTTCAATTACACCATTTAGATCAATTCAAAAGAAATTAATGAATGCATATTATAATAGTACCGTCTTAGTAGTTAAAATTGTGCTACAAGTAGTTATTTTTGTTTTTACTTTTCGATGAGAAATATGCATTTGAAAATGTGTTCTTTTTTCTGATTTTTTACAAGTTCGTGAATATTTGTACTTCATACTAAAAAAACAAGTATTATTCTAACTCTCGCCAAAAAACCAATGCAGGATTCTTAAAATATACATCTTAAGCTTTAAGATGATGTATAACATAACATAACTTCAATATGAATTTTTGACCAATTGGTTTCACTTTTCATGGAATGGCCCTGTTGAATCAAAATGCATTTATTAAAAAGCATCTAATATTTTAAAGCGACATAAATACGAATTTCACTCATACTGGGAAGAAAAAAAAAATGTCGCCACAGCACAGGTAGAAACAGAAAATATTAAAATGAACAAAAGTTTAACAAACTGTAAGCCACATTACAGAAAAAAAAACCCAACACTAAAAAGTAAGCAATTATTTTTTGTTTTTCAACTGGAACCCGATTACAGAAAAATGCACTCAAAGGTAAGAAACAAGGTAGGTGCTATTTGATATATCATTATCTTTCATTCTATTGGAACCCTCTATCACAGTTCTACATTAATAACATTATAATTCAATTCAAATACTGTAGCCTTGCATTATCAACTATAAAAAGCTGGCATTTTAATTCGATGCACTAGCAAGCATATTAGTTTGATAACACGAATTATAAAATTGGGTTAAAATGTTACTCTTTCAAATGCTTTTTCTGTAGTTAACAAGGCGCGTATACAGCATTGAATTGAATTATAATGTTATTAATGTAGAACTGACAGTCTCAATGGAACTAAAGATAATGATATATCTAATAGCAGCTGCCTTGTTTCTTATCTTTCAGTCCTTTTTAATCTGTAATCGGCTTTCAGTTTTTAAAACTTTTTTAAAAATTGTTTTCATTATCCTCATGTAGCTTACGGTTAGTACTTAAATATTATACTTTAAAAACATTTTAAATATTTTTTACGTATTTCTTTTCAAATTAAAAAAAAAAGAAAAAGTTTCGAAAGATTAAGAAAAGAAGCGTCATAAGTTCGCTCAAGACAAGTTAAAAATTGATTTCCCTGTACGTGCCCTGTAGGTTTGAATATTTTCCCATAGCTTCCGTCCAATCGTGAATGTTTAGAAATTGGAAATGTCGACAGTATATTTCAGTTTGGGTGTTCAGAATATATATATATATATATATATATATATATTTCTATGCATCAAACTGTTCTTCGTCAGGGCCAAGCTGCGCAGACAACAACTTCAAAAACCTTTCATTTTCCTCTCAAAATTTTCAACCCATCTGCTTCGTTATGTATATTAAAACGGCATAAGGAAGGAGAAAAAAAAAATCTTCCAAAGAAGTGTACATTCCATCGTTTGGCGTGGAGATGCGAAGAGAGGGAGAATTTGACTTGCAAATGCACTTTTTCAGCAATAGCCTTGGGAAGAAAATGATTAAACGCGCCCCACACATTGTTCCACGCGGAGGCGAATTTTGCGATCTTGGAGAGAAGAGGGAAAGTTTGGCTATTAACCCATTAAACGCCGCTATATGAACCACATTGAAAAAATTTTACTTTTGGCATGTTTTGAGGAGCAATACATATCTTTAATCATATACAGCTTAAATTTTTAAAAAATATTTATTTAGTCAAGAGATATGGTATGGTCCCAAAATGGGAGACTTGGCGCTTAGTGGGGATAACATAAATATCTCTGCTACAATAGTGATGCTTGAGTAAAATCTGACTAAATCTAGTTTAAAAACCTAAAAATCATTTTTATGCAGTTAACAAAGTTATTTATTGATACTAAAATATTTTTTTTCATTATTAAGTTTGTAAATTATTCAATATACATAAAAGTTTTAAATTAGAGATTTTGCAAATTGTCTCACTTACTAAGCATATTTTTCTTGTATGAAAAGAAATTATCACTGATAATTTCTCACCTTTCTGTATGAAGCTTTAGGATTGTCATATACCATACAGAAGTTATAGGTTATTTTCATTAATTATGCCGAGGCAGAATTAATGAAAATAATAGAGCAAAGATATTCAGGGTTCAAGCGAGGCTAAATGAAGAAGACTAGTCCTAGACTTTTATAAAACGGAACTAAGAAATTTTTAAGCAGCGCAACGTTATATTTACTTCCTCATAGCAAGGCTTTTTTTTTTTTTTAAAGTCTACTTCACAACATGTTTGAGAAAATGATGTACAATTCATAATATAAGAATGTTTTTAGAAAAAATGGTCTGTATGATTGACGTCGATGTATTAGCGACAGATCTAGTTCCTCCGATGTCTTAACGAAAATTGCAATAAATTTTAAAAATTTCAAATTGAGACTTATTCCATTATATATGATCTAGGCAATTATCATTAAGGCTTTCCCTCTCAATTATCTGATCAGAATCTGGCGGGTGACAACAAGTGACACTGTATTCATTTGCTGGAAATGCATTACAATTTGTTGTCGCTATATTGTTCAAAGCTTGCTGCTAAGTCAAAAATTTTAACAATTTTAATTTCAAGAAATGTTCTGTTCTAAAATTGAAAAAGTTTCTGTTTTAAAATTGAACCTACTTTACTGAACGCCACTTGCTACGGCTTTGGGAAAACGCTCCTCAGGTTAACTCACAAAGGACAAGAAAAGGGGGCTGGATAGTGCCTACTGCAGCATTAAAATTTTTAGGAGAGAGAGGGAGGGTGTTATTTTTTGAATGATTGAAATATCATTCTAGTGGACGTCTAATCCCCCCTTGGAGGAGGTGTACCATTGTTCTTATGGAGGATTGGTCACCGCTGTTTACCTAGAACATTCTTGAGAACGAATGGAAAATGTCACTTGTTCTGATAAAAGCACCTGATTTTAAACAACAAAAGAGAGCTTACTGTGTTCTAATACAAAGGGGTTGACCTTCACTAGTAAATAACAGAGATGGGAGTGTTTATTCATGCTAAATGGGGGAGGACTTAACTCCGATACTCGTGATATTTCCTGCTAATCAGAAAGCGCCAAGTCTCCCATTTTGGGACCTGTGTAAATAAACAGCTATAAAACCCGTTTAAAATAATTTTCTTGACCCCTGTTTATAATGACTTGAAAAGAGATCCCTTGTGATTTATATTCCATGTTTTTAAACTTCTACGCTCGATTTTTTTATTTTTAAGGATTTTTTTGCCTTATGAACTAAATACAAGCTTTTTTGCTAAAATTCAACTATTTTTAAAAATTATAATTTACATTACAAACTTTTTGAAAAAAATACCAATTAAGTTAGGCACTTTGCTGTTCAATTAAAAATATTTTCAAACTATTTATCTTTATTGCTTACTGAGGAAAAAAATCTTAATCAAAGGTTCCCAAAATGGGAGACTTGGCGCTTAATGGGTTAAAAATAAATAGGATAGAGAGCCACTTTTGATGCTCTGAACAGACGTTTTTCATAATAATGCCGCCATAAATAGGTTGGGTTTAGAAATTTGAGCATGAAACTGAGATTCAATATGGTACTAAAGGAGTAGGTATAATTCTAAAAAGATGGTGCTTGGAACAAAGATTTTTGTTTTAGCCTTGAAAGTTTTACGTCAAGAAGCAAGGAAAGGAGAATTCTGTATCTGATCTAAATTTTACACATTTGAAAGCAAAGTCAGCCATCAAAAGAATATTGGTTTCTTTATAGTTGTACTTGCTTATTACCCGACGTTGCCCAGGTGCTTATTAATACAATATAGCTCTAAGAAAATTATTTGAAATAGGGGAGCTCTAATTTGATAATTCATTGTTAATCATATCCAAGGAGATTAAAGGGGAGAAGCTAAATCTCTGCTATCTAAAAGTGTCAACGAATTCTCACCGCCGCCAGAGGACGCTACTCGACAATCTCTCCCTATTTCCTAAAGGAATCAATGTAAATGATACTGAATCTGTCATCTTTTTAAATGCTGCTATGGGAAAGAAAATATTTTTTTTTCAGCTAGATTTTGATGTAAATCTTCCATTGACATTATGAATTAACTATGATTTTCATCCCACGAAAATAGGTGCCGTATTCTTTGAGAAATAGGTTTAATCAAATACACTTACCAATTTGCCAAATTTGACAGAATCTGTCATTTTTTAAAGACTACTGTTGGCAAGAATATTTTTTTTTCTATTGGAATTTGGTGTAAACCATCCAATAACATTATGAACGAAATATATTTAAACTAATAATTATTTTGTGTACTAAATATATTTAATTAATAAAAAAATTAAGTACTGACAAAATTAATTTTTTGCCACATTCTTAATTTATCAACAATTTAGAGAACTAATTCTTAGCAAAAATAACATCGTACAATGCAAAGAAAATGTCGCATACAGTCGCGTATATGTCAGATTTGTCAAGTTGGTAAGTGCATTCGATTAAACCTATTTCTCAAAGAATACGGCACCTAGTTTCGTGGGATGAAAATCATTTTTAATTCATAATGCTAATTGAAGATTTACACCAAAATCCAGTTGAAAAAAAAAGTATTTTCTTTCCCATAGCAGCATTTAAAAAGATGACAGATTCAGTATCATTTACATTGATTTCCTTGGGAAGTAGGGAGGGATTGTCGATTTGCGTCCTTTTCGCGGCGGTGAGAATTCGTTGCCACTTTCAAACTAGCGCATCCGTAGAACATTTCTCTCTTTCTTTCTACTCCGTGATCGTATCCTTTGTTGGAAAATACTATATTTAAATTATTTAAATGTGATACATTTTATCAATTTGTATGCTTAAAGCCTTATCTCTTTTACTAGAGTAAAAGAGATAATCAAAATTGAAAGAAAATGGGCCATTTCGAGACAAAAAAAATTCAATTTTGAGCTCATTGTAATCTTTTTCAGTTTCAAAACAGCGCCTATGGGAATTCTATTGCATCAAATAACCTCTGTACCAAGTTTGATGAAAATCCGACTAAAACTGGATTTGTATAAGGTACAAACATACAAATATATATACACACAGTCCAGTCACATTAATGTGACCACCACGTACTTTCAACTTCGATGTCAAATTACCAATCACAAAAGGCAGTTGGTAGCACAATACAGTTGAGGGTGTATAAAGGATGTGTGAGGGCTTTGGAAACCATTTCTATGATTGGTGTAATGCAAAATTTTATACGACGATTTTTTTACAAAATTTTTACGATGGCGTAATGCGGATTTACCCGACGTCCAAAAGGGCATGATCATTAGCTTTCGGGCCAAGGGTGGAAGCATTTCCAAAGTGGCTGAGTTTTTGAGATGTTCGCTTGCCATCGTGGTAAAAATATACCGTGCTTGGCAAAATGGGACTGTCAAAAATCTGCGACGTGGAAAATGTGGTGCACCAGGAGCCATAGATGACCGAGGTGAACGACGGCTGCGGAGATGCGTTTGGGTTGATAGACGTGCTACCGTTGAGCAATTGACCCCCCAGATGAACTAAGGAGCTACCAACACCATCTCCCAAACTTCTATTTAACGGACGTTGCTGCGTCTGGGCTCCCGAAGCACAAGACTGGTTCATACAGCTATGCTGACTACTGTCCATCGACAACGAACCCTGGAATTTGCATGCCAGTACCGCAGCTGGACGTTTATTGAGTGACAACAGGTAGCATTTACTGATGAATTACGTTTTATGCTCCATCGGGCAGATAAACGTTGGCGTATAAGACGTGGAACTTCTAAAACCAAACACCCTCAACCATTGCCGGAACGGTCCAAGCTGTAGACGGGAGCATTATGGGCTGGGGAATGCTTTCCTGGCATTCTCTGGGCTCACTCATCATTGTAGAAGGCACGATGAATTAATTCAAGTATGCATCTGTCTTTGCGGACCATGTCCACCACGATATGTGCATTGTTTTTCCTCAGAATGATGGCATCTACCAGCAGGACAATGCGAAGTGCCATACAGCTGCCAATGTAAGTGCGTGGTTCGAAGAGCACCAGAACAAGTTTACCCTTCTTCATTGGCCAGCAAACTCTCCTGATTCAGACAGAATCGAGAATATGTAGGACCATCTCGATCGGGTTATTCGCTCCATGGATACTCATCCGCGTAATCTAGCCCAGCTGGCCACAGCATTGGAGTCAGCATGGCTCAAACTACCAGTGAACACTTTCAGGGCCCTAAATAAATCTCTTCCTGCACGTCTCGTAGCAGTCCGTTCTGAGAAAGGTGTTTTTTCTGGCTTTTGACAGGTGGTCACATTAATGTGACTGGACTGTGTACATCCATCCACTTTTATATATAGATTAGGTGACATGAAAAAATGTTTTATTGACCTTTCGTACATGTAGAATAATGAAAAGTTACTGTTTTGATAAAATGTAAATAATGCGGACTGAAAAAACTTGTTCACAAATCTTGAGTCCTTTTCGCTGACTCTCTAACTTACTAGATCAAACTTATTGTCTCTGACCGAAATGTAATCTATGTATTATATATGAATTAGGAGCTGTATTAGTGGGGACTTAAAATTTGAAGAACTTTGTTTCCTCTTATGTGTTCTATTGTACATGGATTTGTAAATCTGAAAATTGTGTCGACAGCTTTTGGCTCCTTTTGTTGGTACTCAAGCTCACTAGGAAGTAATATTTCTCACAGAATTGCAATCTATTCAAAGGAATTAGGAGCATATTGGTGTCTTTAAAGTTGCAATTTTTTCTTCATGATGGATATTTGTGTAGATTAAGAACATTTTGTTGACATCTCTCCATACCTTTCCGTTGGTACCCTAGATTACTTGAACAACTTAATGAACATTATTACATTAACAAAGCGTTGATTATTCCCTGAAGCAGTTTCAAATACTATACTCGAAAAAAATGCCCAGTTTAACAATTCTAGACTTTTTTTTCTTTTTTTCGAATTTTTGTCACTTTTCTTTTCTCTTTTATAGTGTAAGTTTTGCTCATGTTTATAACCCCTCCTCCCCCCGAAAATATAAATTTAATACTATACATAATTTCTTAAAATATGCAGTAAAAAGGATCTTTTTTTTTCTTTTTTGGTGGTACAAGCATTTAAAATAAGGTCATCTAAGAGTCGGCCAAACAATAACTCGTATCGCAAGGCATTTATATCCAAGTTTAATAGGACAATTGGACATCCTCAATTCCTCGCCTTAGATTGCCATTCTTGAAGCATACAAATCAACTCTATCTGATTAAATATTTTAGGTACAATATAAACAAAGCATGGTTGTACATTTGTATCCGTTTCAGTCATGTGTTCTCGTTTTTAGCCTACTTTCCCGTTAAAGTAAAAGACTGCAACTGTGACTCAGAAAACATGGCAGAGATGTGGGCTGGGAAAAAATGACTAACTTCTGCTCTTACACGAAGTAACTGCAGACGAAATTTTGTGTATTCATTTATTTGTTTTATTTTATTACTATTATTATTATTATTCTACCTTTTTTTTTTTTTTTTGGCAGACGATGTTTTCTGAAAAAAATATTCATTTAAGGCAGGGATTCAAGTGAAACAGCCGATCGCAAATTACAATCGCTACTGGAAATGAATTACATTAGAACGTTTCTTGATAAAAACATCGTGACGTCAGCGTGACGTTTGCCTATGAAAAACGAGCTAGATAAAACGTCACAGCCTACTTGGCGAATAAGTGGAAATCGATGAGTGCTTGTGAGCTCTTATTGGCTCCACCCGTAGTGACGTCATGCCAAGTTAAGTTGATGATAATGTAATTCACTTCCAGTAGCGATTGCAATTCGAAGCGATAGCAGTGCTGTTTCACTTGAATCCCTGCCTAAGAGAGTTTTATTATTCATCAATTAATTTATTTATTTTCAATTACTGGTAACGGATTAAAAATAAAACTCGAGATATTTTATTTAGGGACGAGATTTTTTGCTTGATAAATTGCGTTTTGATATACTTTAAATTTTTAACTTATTTTTTCAAAGCAATTAAGGAACTTTTCTACGGAAGAACTATAACTGCTGAAATGTTTAAAAGTTGCTACAACTTTATTTATTCTTTTGTTTACTTTTTTTTGTTTACTTGTCCGTTTCATCAGATGAGAAAGGCATATTCTGTTTTTAGACATCAGCTTTAAGTGATAAAAAGGTATGTATGACATAATTGCAGCCTCATATAATTAAGAGAATATTTATCAGATGCTAGAATGCCGATGTCGGTATACGGGAAAGTAGACTCGTTTAGTTCTTGACAGAACTTCTTGTTTTTCTTGTAATAAAATTTTTAAGAAGCTAATTGTAAAAGTAAGAAGGAAAGCTCTTAATGAAGTGAAATCTACATTAAACAGGGTGAGAAATATATTTTACTAAAGTTTACAAATACCTTTGTTCAATTGATGTAGAGAAAATTACAACGTTAAGGAGGCACAAATAAGCAGGGACAAAAATTTTTGTCGGGTGTCTGTGCATCCATAAGCTCATTTTTTTTTGCATTGAAAAAGGCGTTCCTTGTAACGCCGAAACACGTGTCTGCAGTATCCCTGCTTATTTGTGCCTCCTTAACGTTGTAATTTTCTCTACATATATTTCACTGTTTGATGCTATGTCCTAGAAGGTCATTGGCGCAGCATAGCTCGTAAAAGGTCTTGCACCAGTTAACAGCAATCAACAAACATAAAAGGTCAAGTATAATTCAACAGCGACGAGATGGCCGGTGTCAATCAAATGAGAAAACGAGTCCATTCCTAAAAATAGGTAGAATTTCTACCCATTCAAATTCCCCCATCAATTGTGAATCCCATTCCTCAATTTTCATCTGCTTATCATCCCTTCCTAAAAATGGACAATCCTGAAAAAAGGAGGAGTCATAGGCCATCTCTGCAAAGTTGAATTATAATTGTTTCATTGATAGGTATAAATATCGCCAAAGGTATACTATTAAAAGACGGTACAGTTGAGTTAAATATTAACACAGGACTGTTCCAATTAAATTTAGCTCTAAACTGACACGCTAAATTTTCCTCAAAAAGAGTGGCTGTGTAATATTAGCATTTCGATTAATATGTTAATCGAATTTCATTAATAAAAATTAGATTTTGCAAGCAAAGCAAGATTACCATATTAATGCATAATTCAACAAAGCTTAAACGGGATAATTCATGACCTTTTATTTATTTTGAATAAATAATACTTTCGCAATGCCTTGTGGCTGTTATTATCTTTTAAAGTGATTTTAATTAAGCTACAAAAGGCATTTTTCAGCATTTCATGTGTGTGGTTCATGAAAAATTGCTTATATTGATCATATGTAACGTGTCCAGCACTTAAAAAATGGCATGGAAGCAGGACGTGAAAGATTTCGTGACCTGCTTCTACCATTCGCGAGTTCTTACGAATATTTTTATTAATCCATTCTCGGGGGGTTGCCCGTATTGAGTACGGGGACTGCTTTCGGGCCTTTATTGATTTGCCCGAACACTGCAAAAAAGAAACTATTGATTTTACAGTATGATACTGACAGCAGAGGTTTCAGTTCAAAACTGTAAAATGCACAGTAATTGGTTGGTTGGTTGGTTTGTTGGTTTCGTGTCACAAATAAAGAATTTAATAGGACCGAAGGCCCTATATACAGCATCAGCGATACGAAGACAATTTTCTTCGTATGGCCACGGATTGTCACTTTAATAAACTGTAAATATAGCAAATTTACAGTTTATTGCTGTAAAGCAGCAACTTTGCAGTTTTTTCCACAATTTTAGTTTATTACCACAAAATGAGTTGTATTATACTGTAAAAACAATAGAAAATGCTGACAGTAGAGGTTCCAATTTAAAACTGTAAAATGCACAGTAATAAACGGTAGAATTAGCAATTTTGCAGTTTATCACTACAAAATTAGCAGTTTTACAGTTTATCAGTGTAAAATTAGCAATTAAAAGTTTATTACTGCAAAATAACCAACTTTTACAGTTTATTACTATATAATTAGCTGTATTATACTGTAAAAACATCTTTCTTACAGTGTACACCGGGCAATCTGATTTCTATTTCGCAATTTCGCTTTCACTGTTTCGCCCGAAACTTTTCCACAATAAGTAAAAAACTGTTGTGGTAACGATAGTGATAGGGGTCCTGTAAAAGATAATTTGCATTTTATTGTGTTTTCTACTCTTATTGGTTGTTAAATGGAGAAAAGAAAAATAGGTGACAATTTTTGGACCAAGTTCTGAAGAAAAATAAAACGTTCTGTCAAGAACTAAACGAGCCTACTTTCCCATATATAGACATTAGTCAGTTCGCTCCAAAGTTATTAGGGGGAGACAGACAGACACACATTTCCCCCTTCTCCCTACTTTCCTATTTTTAATTTTTCGATATGAATTTAATTTTTTTAATCCTTTTTGATTTTTTTGAACTTGGTGGTATTTTTATGATGCATTAAACCACTTTAAATGATTTTTTCGTCTGTTTCTCCTTTTAACGGGAAAGTAGGTTAAAACGAAACTGTTAAAGTGTTAACACTGTCTTTTTTTAGTTTCAGAGTAATAAAAAAACCCATCAAATATTTTATGATATGGAAACCGGTAAATATAATTATCTCTTAAACTTCTACAATATTTCAGAAATTAATTATTAACCTGCTATAAACGAACAAAGTGAAAAAAATAAGATGTTTTAAACTTTTGGATATTGGGTTAAAAAAAAATGCTCTTTGAGAGTTCCTGGAAGAATCTCTCTCTTCTTCATCTATGATCTTTGTGGTTGGCAAGAAACAATTGTTTTTAATCACCTGCTGATAATGAAAGTTTTTGCATCAAACATCTTTAGATTTTCTTGGGGACATATTTTTTTCTTTTCGGGCGGCTGCGTAAGTGAGAAAACGCCTTTAGCAGACCCAGTGCGATCCTCCGACAAAGCATCTAGTCTTTGCATTGTGCCACCATTAAGACGCTGTGATGCGTTGGCACAGATAATTTTGAAGCCCAGTTACCGCCAGATGGAGGCACCCGGACTCTCTTCGATGCGAAACTGCACTAGGAATTTAATTTTGCCGTAGGATATTCAAAGCCAAACGAATAACAAAAGGGTTCTTTCACATGCCGCGTAATCATACGAGATGGGTGCTGAAGATTTTCTGCATTACGAAAATCCGCCGACTGGCCAACTCTA
>JAXGGA010013177.1:0-36121 GCA_038373865.1 Uloborus plumipes
AACACTTTGTTTTATATGTCATTTTAGAGAGAATCAATGAATAAAATTTATTACATTTAATTTCAAACTAAGTACTTGGCCCGCCGTTGCACGGGCTACCTCTGAACAAAAAAAAGGACAAAACTTGAATATTTTATAAGACTGGGCCTCTTACTATTTTTTTTCCAAAGGTTCTTTTATTTTTGCTTTTCCCCGTGTAATTTTTAAATACAAATATCACAGCATGATGTAATTAAAATAGTTTTTAATAGAATGTTGTCTTATTAACGCGAGTGAAACCGCGGTTCACAGCTACGCCCTAACTCTAATGATGGGACTCTTTTGAAGCACATCCATTACAATGCAAAGGATTTCTCATTTTTGTTCAAGTTTTGTTAATTTTTTGTTCAGAGGTAACACGTGCAACGCTGGGCCACGCAGCTAGTTTAAACTAATAAAGACTGAAAAATTACGAACCTATCTGTACCTTGTTCGACGTTTAGCTCATTGGCGTTCAGGGGAAAGAAGCAGGACATAGATAGAAAGATGACTTTTCAACTAAGTTACATAATTTCAAAAAAATTCATGTTGCTCGCGATAAAAATACTACGTACGTGGCCTGCTAATGAGTTTCATGTTCTTCATCTTTCATTCAGTTAAGCCTTCATTCAAAATTGTCATTGTCATTATTATTACTGTTTCATGTCAGCCACGTTTTATAACAATGGATTTCATATTTAATCATTTACGACAAATCGCTTTAAATTTGAGCAAACATTTGAAGATCTTTCTCCATTTCTTCAGAATCCCTTTATCAAACCTTTTGCAAATTAAAACTATAATGAAACCTGAAAAATTACGAATCCATATCGGTACCTGGTTTGACTTTCAGTTTATTGGCGTACAGGAGAAAAAAGCAAGACCCAGCAGGCATAGAAATATACCCAGTTTTTAGTACAAGTAGAGTAGCGATTGTTGGATTTTCTTTTGAATTCTAACTAAACAATTTAATAGTATCCTTTTAATGCAATTTCCTTCGCTTTCTCAGTAACTAGAATCGTAGGAATTATTCATTTACTAAAATGTTTCTCACATGAAAAATGCGTTTTCATAAAAAAAAAAAAAAAAGCAGCATGATGCTTTTTAAGTTAGATGCAACGATGTAACGAATTGCGAAAAGTGAATGTTTTGAATTCCGCTGATCAAACATTTTGAAGAGTAAAAAAAAATTGTAATAATTTGAGTTTCGAAATATTTATAAGCCGAAAATCATAAGTCTGTGATTTTTTTCTTTAAGTTGTCGGTGTCATTAATTGTTTTTGATGACTGGACCGCCAATGTTGGAGGGTATGTATGGAAACAATACGATGTGCATTCCAGCAAAGGGGAAGACTAAAATTAAAACCTCAATTGTTTTCATGGCCAGGCCAGGCCTTATTTTTAATGCGCTTTTATTAGTTTTTACATGTGGGTTTATTTGTATGTATATATGTAACTCTGGATAAAAGATAAAATGCACGTTCTTTACAAGAATAAAAATAATATATTCAATACTATTATTAACACTGAAGGCTAAACTATATTACACGTTGATATGTTTCAGTTGTTTGTATGTAACTCTGAATAAAAGATAAAATGCACGTTCTTTGCAAATATAAAAGTAATCTCCATATATTATTTCTCTAAGCCGAATCCTATACCCGGTCGAAACTCGCTCATTTCTTAATCGAATTGCATGAAAATTTATGATTTTGAAGCTTATCCCGCGGGCTATTGACGAAAATTAGACCCACCCTCTAAAAAGTGTCGGTTCGTTTTTTATTCGAACTTCAATTTTTGGGCACAAAATTGACTCTATCTAGCGAAATAATTGTCGTATCGTCTCCATTTTGATTTCATTCGAAAGATTTAAAAAAATGCGTTCTTTAGAACGTTTCTCCGCTAGCGCCGCGTAACGAGAATCTCGAAAATCCACGTTTAAGCGACTTATAAGCGATTGAAGTTTGAAAAAGTAAAATTTTTTGCTCAACCGTCAAAATCGTTACATGTTGTTGTTGCATGCCCCCGTTGGTCAGCAGAGCTAGACCAGGTCCATGATGTTGTACACCCTAAGGAAATCTAAAACCAGCAAAGGATCGTCCGCCAAATCCTGTCTGGTAAGTCCCAGGCACTCAAGGATGTGGAGAGGAGATGCCTCTTGAACAGAACAGTTAGTACAAGTTTGAAATCTCTTAGCACCCCCAATGAATTTCATAGTTTTAAGATGACCACTACGAAGGCGGGCAAGAGTGGTTTGCTCCTGTCTATTGAATTCTTGAGCCAGGGAACCTCCAGGACGAGGACACTGATACCAGTGGTGCTCTGGGGGGACATTCCAAGTAATCCCATTTTGGTGTTTAATCTTTGAGAAAATCTCACAATAGGTTAGCGTTGCTGACTGCGCAGTGGGCTCACAAGCACCTGCTTTTGCCAAAATATCTGCGATCTCGTTGCCCTCTAGATTTACGTGTGAGGGAATCCATTGTAGGTGAATAATGTGCGAAGTGGAGAGTTGTTTTAGTTTGCTGATAATTGATGTTCCCACCTTATCTCTTACTCTCTCCAATCTGGCCAAGTGTTGAATTGCACTTCTGCTATCGGATAGAATCCAGATCTCTTTTCCATCTTTAAGAGACACAAGGGAGGCAAGAGCTTCGTCGATGGCTATTAGCTCGCTTCGAAAAACTGAGCATCCGTCCGGGTTTCTTATCTGGATCCTTAAGTTATGGTCTTGTGACTTGATATAAATTCCGCTGCCAGCTCCATGATGATCATCTCTACTACCATCCGTATAGACCCGCACGGCATCTGTCGGTATATCACCGATTCTCTCCAATGCTATCTGCCTTAGATATTCAGGAAGGTCTGTCTGTTTGTTAACCTGAACTGGCAGCTCAGGGTGAAAAAAGACTCCATCCAGATCATCTGTTGGGTCCAGACATTGTGACAAATGATGTGGTTCCACAACACCATCGACTAGATTAAAAGAAGCCATTTGACTAAAGGGACTATTTCTAATGAGTCGTTGATTGTCGTGCCATTCGTTGAAGTAAGCAGCAGTACGATTTTGGGTTTCCAGTCCCCTGAGTTTGTTGTAGTACTTTGATAGGCAAGCACGTCTCCTAAGGCTAAGGGGCTGTAGATCCGCCTCGTAGAGCACAATGTCTCTATGGCATGTATTTCTTAGTCCCGTAATGATCCTTGCTGCGCTGAGCTGTGTACTTTCGAGTTTCTGAAGGTTTGTAACGGAGGCACTACAGTATATTGGGGCACCGTACTCCAAGATGGGTCTGATTATTGAAATATATGTGTTCCTGAGTGTGCTTGCGTCTGCACCCCAATCACGCCCCGAGATATACCTTAAGATGTTGAGCCGTTTTCTAGCTTTCAGTACTATATGATCAATATGTTTATTTCCCAATATCTCGGGGTCTAAAACGAACCCCAGATATTTTGGATTTTTATCCACAGTCAGTGTTTTATCATTCAAAAGGATGTTAGGTTGGTAATTATATAGCTTTCTGTTGGTTGTGAAGAAGGTGACCGTAGTCTTAGCAGGGTTAAAACTCAGTTTATGCTCTTCGGCGAAATTCTGAACGTCTTTAATAACTTGATTTATGTCTCTCTCCAGTTTCATTGGATCTGAATCGGACTTCCAGAGTACAATGTCATCTGCGAAAGCACCGACCTCACTGTTCTTCTTGATAACGCTCTCTATGCCTGATAGGAAAAGCGAAAACAAAGTTGGGCTCAGTACTGACCCCTGAGGCACCCCTTGAGATATCCTATAGCTCCCGGAGAGCGAATCATTGAACTTGACCCTGATAGATCTATTTCTCAAGAAATCATAGATCCATGGAAGGGCCCTCCCCCCAATGCCAAAAATTTTATAAAGTTTAAAAATTAGAAGGTTGTTCCAAACTCTGTCGAATGCTTTAGATAAATCCAGGAAAACTGCGATAGTATGATTAGTTGGTTTTCTGTTGTGTGCGTCTCTTATCCTTTGACAGAAGTAAAGTAGTTGGTCTGTAGTGCAATGGCCCTCCCTGAATCCATATTGTTCCTCCGGGAAATGATCGTGTGTATTCAGATAAAAGGAGAGTCTTCTGAGAATCATTTTCTCCATCAATTTACATGCAATGCTTGTCAAGGCGATGGGACGATAACTCTCTGGGGTGCTATCAGTTTTACCAGGTTTTTTGAAGGGAATGACGGTTGCTTTCTTCCAATCTCTGGGAAGCCGGCCCTTGTTCCAGGAGCAATTAATGATGTAAATCATTACATCATTAAAATCGTTACATTGTTGTTCAAATCAATTTTGAATGCGACATTTCAAGCCAAGGCTTAGCTCGGTAAACCTTAATTGTAACTTTTATTGTTTCAAAATACTATGGTAGTTTTGCGATAACGTTAGTATTTAGTTTAGTAGTAGCCTTGGGTATTTGATTTTAATATAGGGTATCACTTTTGTAGTAGTTGTAAAAGTGAACGTGTCTTTGATCTCTTTGAAAAGTTGTCAGAACGACGGCAGTAGATGGCGATGTTGTGCAAATGAAGCCAATAAAAATTGTCGTATTAAATTTTAAGTTTAGAGTTTTTTTTTTTTTTTTTGCGGAATTCCGCACGGGTCACCTAGTATATTTAATACTATTATTGATACAAAAGGCTAAACTATATTACATGTTGATGTATCATAAGTGCATGTAAACTTATCGGATATTTAATGTAGTTTCGAAAATCAGAGGGAAATCAGTTATGAAAAATATAGTTTAACCTTTAGTATTAAGGATAGTTCTGTTTAAAGTTTACAAATACCTTTGTGCTGTAGATGTACAGATAATAACAACGTTACGAATGCACAAATGAGCAGGGATACTGCAGACACATGTTTCGGCGTTACAAGGAACGCCTTTATCAATGCAAAAAAGTTGTGAGTTTATGGATGCACAGACATCCGACAAAAGCCAATCCGACAAAGCTTTTGTCGGATGTCTGTGCATCCATAAGCTCACAACTTTTTTGCATTGATAAAGGCGTTCCTTGTAACGCCGAAACACGTGTCTGCAGTATCCCTGCTCATTTGTGCATTCGTAACGTTGTTATTTCCTGTACATAGTTCTGTTTAGTTTGATTAACTCTAAAAGCGTATTTTTTAGTTTTTTAAACTATAGCTGATTATTTCTCTTAGCTACGAAACTATTATTTCAATAAATCAAATTCATTCGAAAACGATTTTTGTTTATAGTTTGTATTAAAATAATAAAATGAAGGTAATATTTTCACGAGAGGAACACATACGTGTTAGAGATGTTATAAACGATTTAAGTGAAATAATGAATCAAATAATTCATTATATAGTAGGCTCCAGTTAATTGAATCAGTGGTGAACGGAATCAGCCACTTTAATGAATAAAATCGCCAAAAACAGAATAAAATCCAGAGTTATTGAATTAGCCGCTTTATTGAATCAAAACTGTCAAGAATGAACGTGATTCATACACTGCTCGACATTGAAAATGCAACACCAAGAAGGAGTGGTCAGAAATTCATGCAAATTTTACCGTAGACGCACGTCACTGAGTTATGCAAATGATATGAAATGCGCATCTCTCCGACGCACGTGAAGTAAGATATAAGAGAATGAAGTTGAAAAGTGGGCTATGTTCATGTTGGTTTTTCTGCCAGACTAATTATCGGAGAAATTTGGTTTTTGTCTCGAAGGATACGTGTGATAGGAGGAAATGCCACGCCGTCCTCAACGAAGACACTTCCAGCATATAGACGACTTTACAAGGGGTATGGTGATCGGACTGAGAAAGGGAGGTTGGTCCATACGTCAAATTGCAGCTGATACCCACATGGATGCAAGCACTGTGCATCGGCTGTGTCGGAGATCGTTGGAAAGAGGAAATGTAGCCACATTGAGGGGTGCAGGTGCAGCCAGAGTGACGTCAGACCGCTTGGATCGACGGATTCACCGACAAGCTGTGGCGGACCCGCAAGTCACTTGTACGTCGATTCTGCAGCACGTGCAAGGTACCTTGGATGTTCCTGTGTCGATCAAAACCATTTCCCGTCTACTGGTTGCACGTGGCCTGCAATCACGGCGCCCGCTAAGAAGACTGCCATTGACCTCACAGCACAGACTCCAACGTTTGGAATGGTGCCGGACCAGAGCGACGTGGATGGCAGAATGGCAAACCGTAGTGTTCTCAGATGAATCCCGCTTCTGTTTGTCCAACGATAGTCATCGCATACGTGTGTGGCGTCGACGAGGAGAAAGATCGAATCCGGCAGTAACTGTGGAACGCCCCACAGCGCGACAACGTGGCATAATGGTTTGGGACGCTATTGCATACAATTCCGTATCACCTCTAGTTCGTATTCGGGCACTCTGACGGCCCAACGATATGTAGATAATGTACTGCGGCCGGTGGCAATCCCCTACCTTCAGGGTCTGAGAAATGCAATTTTTCAACAGGATAACGCCCAGCCTCACAGTGCTCGAATCAGCCAACATGCTCTACGAGGTGTACAGATGCTTTCCTGGCCACCATACTGTCCTGACTTGTCACCAATCGAACATGTGTGGGACGTGATTGGACGCCGTTTGCAGAACCTGCCACTGCCTCGTTCAGAGGACGAACTGTGGCAAATGGTTGAAAATGAATGGAGTGCCATCCCTCAGGACACCATCCGCAGGCTTATTGACTCCATGCCTAGACGTGTTTCTTCGTGCATCGCTGTCCGCGGTGGTCCTACTTCTTACTGAGTCGACGCCGTCCTCGCTCTAAATTTTGCTTATTTATTTTGAAATAAATATCACTTACTGTTCCATGCTGTCTCTGTCTTCTTACCAAATTTCATCAATTTCTGACCACTCCTTCTTGGTGTTGCATTTTCAATGTCGAGCAGTGTATAAGCGGCGACCGCAGTACAATGTTAAATCATGAAATCTTTAAAAAACTGAAAAGTGTCCAGAATTAAGTCCACTAGTGCATAAATAATATTTATACATAAGTTGTATGTGCTTTTATTTAAAAAAAAAAATATTCTTAAATTTTTTTTAATGCTTCGTAATTTCTTCCTGCACTGCATAAAATGAACAGTTGTTTTTACAGAACAATACTGGCAGCCGAGCTTCCAATTTAAAACTAAAATACACAGTAATAAATTGTGACTGTATTTTCTGACTGTAAAGTTAGCAATTTTACAGTTTATTGCCGTAAAATTTAGCTGTATTATACTGCAAAAACAACAGTATACTACTGGCAGCAGAGGCTAAAGCAGGGGCGCCCCGAGCTAAAAGTTTTGGGAGGGGGAAAATTCCCAATTTGCCGAATGGAACTTCAAAATGTGCCGAATGAAAAAATACAAGCATGTACACAAACCTTATACCGTTACTTTGTGAGAAAAGACGATGAGTATCACTAAAAAAAAAAACAAGAATTTTGATAAATAACAACGGGGGTGTTGCTGCTGAAGCGATTGATTGGATTTCTTATATTTATATATACAGATTAAAACATATTGACTGCAAGACAGATTATAAAATATTGCATATATGATGCGTGTTTACAACTTAAAGCATGCATTTAACAGGTTTGTGAAACAACAAATTAAGTTTTAAAACAAAATATATATACACATATATACACACCTGGAAATAGCTGTTTATCAATTGTGACTTTACAATCTGAAAATTTTGGCAAAAAATACAAAAAAGAGTTAAGCACTTAAAAAAACTGTTTGTTTGTGATAAAAATAAGTCCAAGAGAGTAGAAACAATTACACGGGTATTTAGTGTTCCCCCCACAAAGTTTTTGTTTTTGAAACGTAGATATTTACATTGCTTCTGAGTGTCGTATTGATATTTTTACTGTTTTCTGAAATGGTTCTGTAAATGCTGAAAACAACTAATAACAATACTTGTATCTTTGGTAAAGCAGAACTGTGAACGTTCTGAGTTTTGAAAGAGCCAATTATTGAGTGAACTCAGGCACTCAGTGACTGCCGTAGCTATGATTTCATTTTGGAGGAGGGATCCAATAAAAATTATGAAAATGGTATTAATTAAACTGCGAAATTAATTAAGGTATTAGAGTACACTGTAAAAAATGTATGTTGTTTTTACAGTATAATACAGTTAAATTTACGACAAAAACTAAAATTTATAACTTTACAGTAAGAAACTACAATTGCTAGTTTTAGTTTATTACTCAGCATTTTACAGTCGGTTGCTAGTATTATACTGTAAAAATGACAGTTAATTTTTGCAGTGTAGGGAAATTATGTATGCAAAACGAATATTTCATTTTTGATTTTTTTTTACTTATGGCTGCGCCACTGACGCGAATCAGTTGCTAGCCGAAAAAGGTTAAGTTACACACACACAATTACACAGAAAATACACTATTAGTAGCTTATTTTTCAATGACGAATCAATTAAATTATAACGGGATTTTTTTTTTCAATAAAATTTTTTCATATAATACATGCATAATTTATTGAGAATGATGAAAACAAATTTTATTAAATTCTAAGAAAAAAGCATAATGTCTGAAAAATAATTTGAACAAAGATTTAAATTACACAATTTTTTCCAAAAGCATGACGACTTTTTCCGAAGAAATTAATTTGCTTCTAATTATTAAGGTCAGTGTCGGATTTCCCAAGTCACACATGTCGTAACTGTGACATAAGAGCCCGGAAAGGAATTTAAACTGCACATGAAAAAATGTTCACGTTAAACAAGGGGCTCCTAAAATGTATTGCGACAGGCTCTCAAGTGTGGGACTCCTATGGCCATTGATTTAAATCAGTGAGTAAAAAAAAAATACATTCAAACAAATTAAAAGAGGGAAAAAAAAAGATCCATTTAAAACTAACCGTTAATGGCGATAATTCGCTGCTTGAAGCAGTCTTTCTTTCTTGCAGCATCTTATGGATTTTTTTATGATCCAGCAAGTTTCACGGAGATATTTCTTCCACCGTGGCAAAGTTCCTCATATTTTCGTTTATAATCGTCATTAAAAGTACTTCCACAAATTAAACACTCAACTTTATATCGTTTACGAATCCTCTTCATTGCAAGCAAAATCAATAAATTAAGTAAAACAGATAGATATATTTCAGTACTATAATTAAAACGAAAAACAATATTAAACTTTAGTTCGGCGGTCGATTCTTTTCGTAGTGAAGAAAGTCAAGAAATGGAACTAAATAAATGAAGCTAAGCAGATCATATTTTTCAGTGCGAGAAATGAGAAAATCTGCTGGGTAAAGCAAAAAAAAAAAAAAAAAAAAAAAACTGAAGTCGTCTCACATAATATTAGAGTTCTTTGCGTTCAAAGTGCAACATTTATGCATTGCAGCATTTTCACTTTATCCGTCTTGTCTGGGGTCATGCTACACACACTATGGAATTCACCGAAAGGCGCCAAGGCGCGGTTTGGTTTCTGGTAATTAACGTCAATAAAAGAATGAGATATACTTTTATTAATCGGATCTTCTCATTTTCAAATATAACAAATGAATAATACAAAAAAAAAAAAAAAAAAGATTGTAGCCGCATGCATTATATATATATATATTACAAAATATATTTCAATGTTATCCCTGAATGTGCCGAATCGTTGTCCGAATTTGCCGAATGAGGAAGATGTTTGGGAGGTCCCGGGGACCTCCCTGGACCTCCCTTCGGGGCGCTCTTGGGCTAAAGTTTAAAACTAAAATGCACAATAATAAACTGAAACTAGCAATTTTGAAAGAAAAATGGAGTAATGTCCATCTCATCCTGACGCACTTAATAAACACTATTTGAAACCTGTAACAAATTACGTTATTGAATATTGTGAGAGCTTCGACGGATTTCACTTCAAAATAAACAGGCTAACTGTTATGAATAATATTAAACATGAAGATACAGCTGAATCAAAGATACCAAATGATGAGTCCATGCCAAAGGATGCAAGGCCGTATCCAGAAAAAAATTTCGGGAGGGGCCCAGTTTCACATATTGCCAAACACACATACAGTTTTGTGTGTGTTATGAGTCTATTTTCTAGCCCCCCCCCCCCACACACACGATGTTTGTTGTTTGTGTGTGTGTTTCATTTCTTTATTCTTATTATTTTCTTGAACTGACCTTTATTGGGGTAGTAAATTTTTGAAAGAAAGTTTTAAAATTCTGCATTTTGAGGCCTTATATGGGGCAATTGGGACTTCAAAAACATGTTAGAAAAGTAGGCAAACAACAATCTCATAAATTTTCTGCATTCTTTTGCAAATTAAGATTAATCAAAGCATAAAAAAAATTTTAGTTTAGCAAACGATTAACATTAAGTGACAGAGGGGTAGGACAAGGGAAGAGAAAAGATTAACACGTTATCACTTGCTTACATCGGTTTTCACTATAGTTACATAGTAGTTTTTGATCAGTTCCCCAACTCACCGACAGACACAGCACTTAGTAACATAAAATAACCAAATATAAACACATAAAATTATTTAAAAGAAATAGTGTAGAGATTTAAAAAATAATTAACGAGAGAGTAACATTCTGGCCATTAAGTTTATTCATAGTTTAATTATTTGATACGAAATAGGATTGAAGCATTTTTAAAGGAGCTTCAAAAAGGTATTTAATGATTTTCAAAGACTCTAGAACAGTTAAAATTCTTTAAAGCATTTCATTTGCATTTTCCAGTCTCTGACGTTTTAATAGTTGATTGGACAGTCTTACGAAATTGTTAAAACTTTGAAAGACACATCTTTTTAAGATTAAAAATAGATATTAAAAAATACTTATAGCGACAGTTTCTTTTTCAATCACTAGTACTGCAGAAAATGAAAAAGAATACAGGTAGGGTAATATTTTTTCTCGTGCTTTACATGTTAATAAAGGAATCAATTACAAAGTATCTTCTAAAATACTGAATTAGGTATTTAATAAATAGTCAGAAATGAAACATGTGAGTCACAAAAAATTATTTTTGAAAATATGCTGCAAAAACTGCTGGAATATGATTTTTGCATTACGCAGAATATTTTTTTAATCAAGGAGCTGAGTTTCGCGCAACTTGATGCCCCCTTCCTCCTATTTGTGTTAGAAACTTTAAAATTCAAGGTTTACAGTTACATTTAACAAAGTTTTCAAGGCTTTTAAGCATTTGTAAATGTAATTTTTTTTAAAGTAACTTTTGTCTAGGATTGGTGAGTGTCCAACAAAGCAGAGGGTCTGTGAACGTATCCGTTTTTGTGTGGTCTTGTTGATTGAAGACATGTTTAGCTATTAAAATCCCTCGAGGGTTAGAAATGCTTATGAATGGGGACCAACAAAGTACCCTCTTAATTGAATCAGGGCGGTGAGAAGCAATCTCAGCCTAGTCGGAAATTAGGGGCCAGGCGATTAGGGGGTAAAAATCTGAGTGGTGTAGGTTTCATAAGTTTTATGTGGGAGGGGGGGCGCCGATCAAACTGACAAGTAGCTTGCCTTGAGCCTGAATTGATTTGGGAAAGAGAGCTGGAAGTGCTAATGAGAGTCTTGTTTTCAAGTATGTTTCGCAGCTAATGAGAATTTGAATTGTCTTTTTTTTTTTTTTTTGTACTTTTCAAATTTTCACCCGTTTAATAGTTAAAAGGAAAAAAAAACTTCTTTTTTGCCATTTGGAATTAAAAAAAAAAAATATTTTTTTTTTCTGTTTTACATTCTAAAACATTTCAGATTTCGGGGGGGGGGGAGTCTCCCCCCTCTGTATACGGCCTTGAAAGGATGTATTAACAGATATACAATTTTTGTTAATTGAATGGAAAGGAAGAAATTAGCAAAGAGTAATGTGGGGCAGGTACTTAGACATGAATGACCAATGACCATAGCCCCTTCATCCTCCAAGCCCGTCAATTGTTTCATTCCCAAATTTTTATTCTTTTATTATTTTGTTTTTTAACTTTAATAAATAATTAATTTACTTTTTATTGTTTATTCTGGAGTCAGGTGCGACACCCGGGCAAGGACGTTCCACTACACCACTCCCCCCAGACCCTTCATTTCAAACTTTTCGGCGAGTTAATAAAGAATGTGTACCAAAAACAATATACCTAAATACCGGAAAAAGTATGTAATACACATTCACACGCTTCATGTAAATAAATTAATTTCTCGAGATAGGCAAATGGAAGCAAACGATAATCCTTTACACTTGCCAACCGGAACCTTATTCCTACCGAAAAAAGAACGAAATCAATTTCCACCCGTTCCCTTCCAAAGTTTTCTGTACCGGGCGAAAATACCCTCCGCCAATCACAGCATCGTCCCCGCGAAATCTAAAACCTTCTCCTCCTCCGTTCTGAGAACCCCCCTGCCCCCCCCCCCTCTGTCTGTGTCTCCCACTCGATCCCGAAGCCCGAAGTTCCTTTCTTCTGTGCCCCATTCGAAAACTCGGTTCCGAGAGGAAGCGACGCTCTTTGTTCCATTCCACCTTGTTCCATCGGAGAATCTCTCGAAAAAAGCGAAATCTGTTCTATTTCAATGTTTACCCAAAATATTTATTAATTTGTGTGTTCTATGGGTTGATATTTTCCTCGGAATTCTAGAAGAATTGCTGTTCGAAGATGAAGCTACAGTTTGCTGTTTGGATTGCAATAATAGGTAAGGTTTTTTTTTTTTTCTTTCTGTCTCTCATTGTGCTCCCGATATTGAACATCGATTTTCTTTGTTGACATCTGTCGCAAAAATCCGCCCGCATGTTCGTGGCTTCTGTTTCGTTTCATGCAAATTTGATTTTCTTTTGTGAATTTTTTACTGTACATTATGAGATGGAAATAGTAGTGGAAAAGCTGGTTATTTTGTTTTCCTTTCTTTTCCGAGTTTAAAGGAATATCAAAAGGCTAATATTTTTTCATATTTATCTAGTATAGATATTCCTATTTATATAAATCACCTTTTCCTTCGCTTGTAAAAAAATCTCATTGATTCAACAAAATTTTTATAGTTAACTTATGTGTTGTAATTTTAGTGTTTCAAAATAAAAACGTCCTCATTCGGGATACTGATCAATTGGAAATAATCATTAATCGGCCATAATCGGCCACTTTTCAAGGTATTTTCAACTTACTAATTTTCAATGATTAATCGGCGAAATAATGTGTTGCAATTAAAATTTCTTTAAGTATGTCTACAAGAAGAAACTGTATTGAATGAGTTCAAAAACAATAAATAAAGGTAATTTTTTCTGCCAAACGTAACATTTAAATATAATTCGTAATAATAATGATGATAATATGGAATTATAAGAATTTCAATCATTTATTTTAAAAATATTTATTAATGTATTTTTTTTTAATTTAAGGAAGCAATGAAGTAATTATTTGTATAATATGTGTGTCTGTCAATTCCCTCTCTCCTCCCAAACGTGTTCGAGTCTGATTCCTTTATTTACAAAAAATAAATAATCAGTTACTTTAGTCATTGTTTATGTACTTTCCTGCAGTCAATTACAACATATTTTTTACAATGTTGTTTCAAATTCTCCACCTTTTTTTTTCATAAAAAATTCATCATCAAATATGCTGATTTTTTTAAAGCAATCTCGAATAGCTTTGTGGTTGCGTGTTGTTGTTATGACGTGTCACAGGATCCAATATCACAGGATTATAGCATCGATAACCAGTTAAGATAAAAATGACATTTATTAACGTATTTACAGGTAAGATAATTTAAAAACTAAAAAGACGGCATCTTGCCGTAACAACAGTCGAAGTTGTACGCGAGCAGAAGCAGCGCTTACCTTCAAGCTCGCTCTTTTTATCCAGATATATCAAGTGTTGCCACACGCTGGGTGGCTAAAAGTTCCGAACTAAAAATAGTTTATGTAAATTAAACGAAATTCCTTCGAACCGCCACAATACTCCCCTCTGAGTCTCGAAGCTCAGAGACGAATCTATCTGGGAAACGAACTTTCCTTCCGCAGCGCGTAGTCACCGCTGCTGGAGTCGAATTTGAAGTTTCCGTTGACATATCCGGCTTAAGTACATAGGCTGGTTTCACCCTGTCTATCGAGACGGTTTTACTCGCCCCTCTTACTTGAAGGACGAAATCTTTGTTGAAACGCTTCAACACCCGGAAGGGTCCATCGTACTGCGGTTGCAATGGGCGACGAACGGCATCATGCCGTAGAAAGACATGGGTGCACGTTTCCAAGTCCCTCGGGACGAATACAGCTGGAACTCCGTGTCTCGATGCAGGCGTTGGTCGCAGAGATCCAATGATGCCCTGCAGCCTCTGCAAAAACGTAGAGCTCAGCGGCGGAAGGCTGGATTCGACAATGAAATCTCCAGGTAGTCGAATAGTCTCACCGTAGACCAACTCTGCTACGGAAGACCCTAAGTCTTCTCTGTAGACGGTTCTCAGTCCCAGAAGTACAGAGGGTAAAGCATCGACCCATGCAGTACTTGAAATGCAGGTTATTGCCTGTTTGAGAGGCCTGTGCAGTCTTTCGACTAGTCCGTTGCACTTCGGATTATATGGCGAAGTCCTGCCAATTTTAACACCGAACAGACTGGCAAATGACCTGAAAAGTGAGGATTCGAATTGTCGTCCCTGGTCACTAGTTATGACTGCCGGTACTCCGAAACGAGCTATCCATGAAAAATAAACAGCCTTAGCAACAGTCTCTGCATAAATATCCGTTATCGGCGTGACTTCGGGCCAGCGCGTAAAACGATCTGTTACCGTCAAGCAGTATCTATATCCACGACAAATTGGTAAAGGCCCTATTAAATCTAGATGAATATGCCTAAATCTTCCGTCAGGGAGTGGGAAGTTACCATAGGGGGATTTTGTATGTCGGTGGACTTTAGTTCGTTGACATTCCAAACAAGTCTGACAAAATAATTTTATGTCTGTTTTCATGCTTGGCCAAACGTATTTATCAGTTATCAATTTTGTCGTAGCCCGTATACCAGGGTGGGACAAATTATGATATACGTCAAAGATTTTTTTTCGAAATGAGTTTGGGACAATTGGTCGAACATTTGAAGTTGAAATATCACAAAATAAAAATTTATCCGAATTTGGAATGGGAAATTTTTTAATTTTCAGTGAAAGACTCTTATCTGCGTTATCTAAACTTTTTAAAAACTCTGAATCCTCGCTCTGAGCGTTAACTAAAGATTGCATATCAACAGTAGACGAAAAAGAAATTTCTTCAATGCGTGACAATGCGTCTGCCACGATATTTTCCCGACCCGGGACGAAGCGGATATCCGTCGAAAATTGAGAAATGAAATCGAGTTGACGTAAGCGTCTGGGGGAAGCTTTCGAATCATTTTTTTGTTGAAAAGCATATGTAAGAGGTTTGTGATCAGTATAAATCGAAAAAGGGCGGGCTTCTAACATATATCTAAAGTGTACTATAGCAGAGTATACCGCCAACAATTCGCGATCATATGTAGAATACCTCCGTTGCGTCGGAGTTAGCTTACGCGAAAAAAATCCTAAAGGCTTCATGCTCTGCGAAGTTACCTCGTGCAAAGCCGCACCCATTCCAACCTCACTACAATCAGTTATTATTGTTAATTCTGCTTCCATCGAGGGGTAATGCAACATTACAGCATTAGACAATAATTCTTTACATTTGTTGAAGGCGGTGATCGCCTCTTCAGATAAGTTAATTTCACATTTTCCTTTTTTATTTTTCCCTTTTAAATATTCATTCAGCGGAATTTGAATCTTTGCTATTCCTGGCAAGAAACTGTGATAAAAATTCAACATACCTAGAAAAGCTCGCAATTTTTTTACCGTTTTTGGCACTTCAAATTCTGAAATAGCTTTTACGCGATCAGGCAAAGGTTTAAAACCCGATTCATTTATGGTATGGCCCAAAAATTCTATCTCAGATACCCCGAATACGCATTTTGCAGCGTTTATTTTAATCCCGAAATCTTTGAAGCGTTGGAAAAGAATTCGCAGGTGCTTTTCATGTTCTTCCTGATTCGCACTAGCAACCAAAACGTCATCAAGATAAGCAAAACAAAAATTTAGACCTCGCACCACTTCATGGAAAAAACGCATAAAGGTCTGGGCTGCCCCGGATAAGCCAAAACTCATGGATGGAAATTCAAATAATCCGAACGGAGTTATTATAGCAGTTTTGCATACGTCATCCGGATTTACCGGTATATGGTGGTACGCTTTTAACAAATCCAATTTAGAAAATATTTTCGCGCCCTGAAGCTGTTGCGCAAAATCTTTTAAATACGGAATAGGATATCTGTCCTGACGAGTTATTTTATTTAATAACCTATAATCTCCTGTCGGACGCCATTCCCCGGACTTCTTAGGAACCATATGGAGCGGGCTAGACCAGTTACTACGGGAAGGTCTGCAAATGCCGCGCTCTAACATACACTCGAATTCCTTTTTCGCAATTTTAAGTTGTGCCGGGTGTAAACGGCGCGCTCGAGATTGTACCGGGGGACCGGTTGTCTGAATGTAATGCAACGTATTATGTTTGATTTCAGTTTGCAACCCTGCGGTGGGCTGTGTAATAATTTTAAATTCTTGCAACAATTTATGAAATTTAGAACTGCCAGAAACACTCTTTATTGCAGGCATTTGAGATTTAGAAGTACGGCCACTTGAAGTTAAAGATGTTAGTGGATCAGTGAGAGATTTACGTTTAATATCAACAATTAAGCCGTAATGTTCCAAAAAATCCGCTCCGATAATTGGTTTACTAACATCCGCAATAATAAACTGCCATGGAAATTTTCGTCGCAACCCCAAGTCTAGGGATAATGATTTTGTGCCATAAGTTTTAATACTAGAATTATTCGCAGCCGAAAGAACAAAATTATTTACTTTATGACTCTTAAAATACCCTCGGGGAAGGCAACTCACATCGCTTCCAGTATCCAAAAGAAAACATGTACCGGTATTTACGTCATTGATAAAAAGACGACGATTTATACATTTCTGTGCAGTTGACGTCGCATTCACTGACAGATTCACTCGTTTTTTTGGTTATAATTACAAGGGGATCTACATTTTGTTGCTTTATCCGAAAAAATCCTATGGTACCAACAAAAACTTTGCGAATCACTTTGATTCCGATTAGCACTTTTGCTTCTTGATCGCGAATTTGAAATTTTTTTTCGAAACCTGCTCCTAGGTTTATGTGTCGATAATTTTTGAACCTGTTCAGTTAAATCTGCTACTACTCTTTCTAAGCGAGAAATTGCTGAATTTTCGGCTTGAGGGGAGGGGGAATTTACCACTGCTACTGACGGAAGAGTTACTACTTCAGCTATTTTATCTGCCATCACAGCTAACTGAGTTAAACTTTCAGAACTAGTCGCAAGAATAGCCTGCATATTTGCAGGTAGGTGGCTTAACCACAGATTTCTCAAAAAGCTGTCGTCTAACTTATGATTGCTCAACTCCCTCATATCATGTAACAGCTGAGACGGTTTTTTATCCCCCAAAGTTAGGTCTTGAAGCAAAGTTTTAATTTTTCTATTCTCCGAATGCTCGAACTGTTCTATTAACTTGGTTTTTAGCGTAGTATATGGATTTTTTTCAGGCGGCGAAAAAACAATTTCTGATACATATGTTAGATACTCTGCTTCAATGGAAGCGATTAAATGGCTATATTTTGTCTGTTCACTGACAATATTCGCAATTGCAAAATTTGCTTCCAATTGAGCAAAATACAATTTGACATTTAAGGGTGAAAAACTGGGCATTTTCATGCCAATTCTGTTAACTGAAGCTTCTTCCCTATTAAGCGCAGTTTCTTCTTTTTCAGTTTTATCATCCGGCATTTTGAACCACTAGTGACAGACAGGTACAGACAAAAAGAAATCACTCACCCCGTAGTTCGCAGTTCAAACACAGGATAAATCCTGTCGTCCGAGAGTCACCACTGTGGTTGCGTGTTGTTGTTATGACGTGTCACAGGATCCAATATCACAGGATTATAGCATCGATAACCAGTTAAGATAAAAATGACATTTATTAACGTATTTACAGGTAAGATAATTTAAAAACTAAAAAGACGGCATCTTGCCGTAACAACAGTCGAAGTTGTACGCGAGCAGAAGCAGCGCTTACCTTCAAGCTCGCTCTTTTTATCCAGATATATCAAGTGTTGCCACACGCTGGGTGGCTAAAAGTTCCGAACTAAAAATAGTTTATGTAAATTAAACGAAATTCCTTCGAACCGCCACAGCTTATTACTCTCACTTGACTGCAGTAGATGACTTTTGGGCCTGACACCTCAATCCACTGGGTGTTTCGTCTCCTATGCGTTGACGTCTATGTTCACTAGAATCGACTTTATTTACACCTAGGCCTCTCGATCTTCTTTGAGCAAGAAAAACATCCAGCTCACAAGATCCTTCCCCTGACATTCAATTGAATTTTGAGATCTTGAATTCAAATTATATTTTTTGCAATCCCGAATCGCCATCGGAACCATTAGTAGAAACAAGAAATCCAACGAGTAGGATAATATCAGGATCCAATCGTCCCAATTCATGATTCCGAAAAACATAATTTGAATCCAGGAAATCAAAATTCAAGTTAATAACAGAGGCTGGATGCTAGATTTTTTTTTCCTTCTTGTTCTTCGTTTTTTCTTCAATTTGATGCACTTCTTTTCCTATTCAACACCCTGAAGAAATGTTAATATTTTAACTTTAATTTTCTAGTTTATATTGATCTGCACATCTATTATCAAGAGTCGAATCAGGTTTTTATATTAAGTTTTGTCAAATAAACAAAATTTATGTGAATTTTTTTTTTCTGTTAAAAAGAAAGGAGAGCGTTTTTCTTTTATATATTTTTTTGTAGAAAAAATTGTCATGTCGTTTTGATCCGTGGTGCTCAAGCCACGGCCTACAGGTGTCGCCCGTTATTGATTTAATGTCAAGAATCGAAAAATATATTTTGAAACACTGGAACCTTCCAAAACCAAAGTTTAACTTTTTTCGGTATTGCGAAAGATTGTTGCAAATATGAAGCTAAACAGTTTAAAAATTTCTAAAAAGCAGATGGAAAATTTTGTATCATTAAAATAGTCACGTAGTAATGAGAACAACATGTCTTAGTATTTCCATTTTCTTCATGTTATCTATAAAAATGATTCAAATGTATTTTAATTTTATTAAAATATATTTAAAACTTTTTACTGAAAGGAAGGGGGACAAAAGGTTTTTTGACCATGATGCATCGTAAATAACTGGAATAAGCTATAAATTTCAGAAATTAATTTAAATAATACGCATAATTATTTTTCATACATATATATTACCGAATATATAAACATTTCTTTCAAAAGTGCCAATTTAATTTTCCGGTTGTTGGCTTATAACACGCAAAATTGTTCGTTAAACTTTACCAAACTTTCAGAAAAGATAATAGTATACAAGAGAAAAATCTTCCTTAAATTTCTAGCAAGCTTATTGAAAATTCATTGAAATATGAACATTTAAAGCAATTAATTTTTCGCAGTGCATGCGAGAACAACAAAAATGTATAATTATGATTTTTTTTTATCATATAGATGTTTCAACTCAGGAAAAAATTCCAGTTGAATTTCAGAAAAAATTTAAAAAGATAAGTGAGCCAATTTTCAAACATTCTCAAGATATAAGCAACGAATCCCAAAGGATCGTTGGCAAATAAACCTACTTTTATCGCCAATTATTCCTTAAGATAGATAGAAAGTAATTGTTGCTTCTTTGGAAAAATAATGTGGTGTAAATTGGGCATCATTAAAAACATAAAAAAAAAAGGAAAATAATATCAGAGTTACAATATTGTCTTTAAATTTGTTCAAAAGTTCCCAAATAAGAAATTGTTTTGGGAGGTCACAGTGACCTAACATCAAGGCAACTATAAGGAGGGGCGCAATTTCTTAAGTTCGCCAAGGGCACTAGACCCCTAGACTGTTACAAAGTATTTCCCCTAGTTATAACATAAAAATTTTATCAGTTGGGGAGAGAGGCACACTCTACTTTTTCGTTGCTCACAAAATCATTACAAGAAGGATTGCTAGGATCATTTTACTCGTTGGACTAAAAGAAAAAATAGAAATTTAGACCGAAATTTGAGTGAATTTTTTTTTTCGTGATTACAATATTTCGTTTACTACGTTAAAAGGAAGATAAAATGGAAACCTGAAAGTAAAGCTGCATTCCAGCATTAATTCGCACAAAATTGTAGAGAACAACTAAGTTAGCAGTTTTCTCCAATTCTGAGTGAATCAACGCTATAATTTTTCCTTTCACCTGACTTTTATTTTGGCCTATATCTTATTATTTAATTATTCAACGAAAGATAGCCATAATAATTTCATTAGCTGGAACAAACGAGAAAAAAAAGGCAGGTGATTTGTTTTACACGCGTAGCGATCCGTAGTAACCGCAGATAAATATCGTCAATATTTGGCAGACGAAGGGGCTGCGAGTGTCTTCTTTCATTCATGTGAGTTTCCTTTAACGATCAGATAACAATGCTCCGATATCAGAGAGAGAGAGAGAGAAAAAGGAAAGATCGTTATTCGGAAAGTGAGACGGCTGATTCATCAAAGAGAACAACAGAAGGGGATCTGTTGAAAAACAGTCATTGATGTGGCTCCCTAAATTAGTTCTAGTCCTTAATCAATGAGATGGGCTTGTTCGAAAAGTCTTACCTGTGATGAGAGCTTTGTAGAAAACAATATCAATTGGATCAGATTTGTAGAGTTGAGGTGAAGTAAGTTATCGCCGAAGATAAGATTACATGCATTAGTTGTGATGATCATTAGTTTATTTTGCAAGAGGTTATTTTAAAAGTGTACTTAGTGGTATTCTTATTGACTTGACTTAAAAATATAAAATAATTTGTTTTCACGAAAGGGCTGGGAAGTGATGATATATCGTATCACTTTTTTTTTGGCCTGGAGGGGGGGGGAGGGGGTCATAAACGTCCTCACACGTATATCTAAACTAATCGTGCATTAGGGATTGGCAAAATATGGGGTGGTGATAATGATGTCATACTTTTTTTAATCATTTTCGACTCCCCTTCCTCTTTGTCACTAAGTGTCATCCTTCGTCTTATCCCTAGCTCCCTTTGTCACATGTGACACTATTTTTCATAAGTTAATTATCCTTTAAAAATGTGTAATGTCACACTTCTTGTTACCCCCTTCCTTTGCCTTCTCACAAACTCATAATTTCACTAACCTTCTCGCCCTCCCAAAGCCAAGATCTTATTTACTCACAGTCCTGTAGGCCCGCGGACCTGGGCACCAAAAAGAAGTAAATTTCTTTCTTCCTATATTCTTTTGGAAACAACTACTTTAAAAATGTGCGGATTTTCTTGTAAGAGGGGCACCAAAATTTTACCAGGACCTCGGCATTACTTTGGCTTGAGCGGGCCCTGCTTAAAGCGTGACTTCATTTGTGGACAGCCCCCATGTTTAAAGTAATTGTTTTGAGTGTGAATTTACGCCCTCGCAGCGCCTTCCCCTGGGTCTGATTTCCGCACAGGCCGACTAGACCTAGACTATCTTTCTAAAGTGACACCAAAATTATTGAAAAAGAAAGAGAAAAAGCATAGCATTAAAGAATCATGTAGTTTAAAGAAAGTAATAAAAAAATTAATGTTTTATTAACTGGAAAAACTCTTTTGATAATTTATTAGTATTTCTTCTTATTTAGTTAGTTTTATACAAGAAAGAAAGCTTTATTTCTTGAGAATTTCAAGTAAAGTCAAATACAGAAAAAAAAAACCTGCGTCATAGAACGTCAAAAATTAATGGAATAAAATACCAGTGTAACTTCTCCGTCCCATTTTATTTATTTCTTTAAAATAAATAAATAAATAAATAAATCTCCCCCTAGCCGAACGAATAAATTAATTGATGAATAAATTTTTAACTCCCACACCATTCTAGAAAAAGTTAGGGTTCGGTAAAGGTTTTTTCTTCTTTTTTTCCAGAAAAATAATAATAATAAAATAAATATATTAAACAGAACTTGATTTGGAAGAAGTTTTACAAACATTTGAATGGAAAGCTAGTTGATAACTAATTGTAAATAAACATTTGAGAAAAATTACAGACAAGTTTGAAAATCAATCGCAAAACTCATGCTAAAATGTCTGATTGCATTTTTCATTCTTGTTATTTTATTTATTTATTTTTTGCTTTGTTTAAATTTTTGATTTGTTTTATTTGTTGTTGTTATTTTGAGCAAGAACTTTTTATTGTAAAAAAGCAGCAAAAATCTCCAGTCAAGTTTTTCTGCGGACCGGTGCTGGACCACCGGTAGAGAATCGCTCTGAAAGAACGCCTCAACAAGTAATTAAAAAAAAAAAGCACCGAGACGCGCAGTTCCGTTTTTGAGGTGAAAGTTCTGAAGAAAGAGAGATTTGATTACCAGAGTCAGCGGTTTCTTTAATTCTCTCTCACTTTTTTTTTTTTTTGCGGCTTTTAGGGAAATACAATAAACGTCGGATCCGTAATTAAAGGGCTATGACTTGTACAATGTACATTGTAGAAATATTTACCCCTTCATTTTCTTTCATTTATTTATTTTTCTTATTGCACACGCAATTCAACAAGAAATTGAAATTCAAGATATCCCTGCAAGTTTCAAACAAATTTACTGTCTGATTCTTAAATGTTTCTACCTTTATAATCCTACTCAGGGCCGAAAGAAGATTTTTTTTTTTTTTTTCGGGGAGGGTTTTACCAAATACATTTCTCGTGAATATGACGAATAAGATTTGATTTCATTCGTATATTCTATTGATTTTAGTAACAATAGTTTATTTAAATGAGGAGGTGCTGCTTTAAGGGTATTAGTATAAGCAAATGTAACAGATGATGTATTTGTTAAATGAAGAGAACAAATCTGCTGGGTACGGCACTACGTTAGCCCTTAAAAATATTTGATGTCCTTTTAAAAACTTGAAAGAAAAAGTCCCTGTATTTATTTAAGAGCATTCGAATGTACACACTGCTTTATGTATTTATTTTTTGACTTTTTGGTACTTTCAAATTCAAAAAATTTGGATGTTTTTGTTAGTATCAGGAATTCAAAATCTGAACGAAACTCCTATATTGTTTTAAAGTAAAAATATTCGCAATAACTGCAATAAAAGTAAATGCTGCATGTAAAGCAAGGATATTGTAAAATTCTTCCATAATAATAATTTCATTTTTGAGACAAAATTGAACAAAAGTAATCAGAAATAAAAATTAATGTTACATTTTTCAGCAAAAATATGTAATGAAAAACGTTTTTTAATAGTATTTAAAAATTTCGGACGGTTTAAACCCTAAAACTCACCCCTTAGATACGGTCCTGATCGTACTGGTTGCATTTAGAAAAAGGGTTGATATATTCAGTCAGGGGCAGTTTCAGGGCAATATATTTAGTCTTTTTGTGAAAGGAAAACTTTCACAATAGACTTACTTATAAAGTACCCGCAATTTTTCGATATTGAAAATCTAACAATGCAATTTTGTACGAGTTTTAATGAAGTGGGGGGAGGGGGGTGAATGTTTCGGAATTGAAGTCTGAATCCTTAGTGATCAATGTTTGTAAACCAAATCAATCGTCCCTCCCTTGAGAAAATCCTAGTTCCGCCCTTGGGTGGGAGCAGTGGGCAATTTCTTAGGAGCTTCTACAAATAATGTCACACTTTTTTTTAACAAATTTGTCTACTCTTCATTCAACTAAGTCTCTCACTTCTCCTTACCCCCTGCCCACACTCTAGTTACATGTCACGTTGTTTTTCGTTAAAAAGAGTTGGTCATGTGACACTTCTTGTTACCCTTAACTACCCCTTGTCGCAAACTATGACAATTTCCCGAATCCCTCCCCCTCAAATCGGGACATCATTTGTGGGCGACCCAAATTGTGATTCGCGATCCCTTCACCATTCTTTTTTCTTTATCCCAAACCTAGTATCATCTTTATCAAAATTATCATTGAACTTTCTTTGACTTTCATTTGGCGCTTTTTAACATACAAGTTACTTATAATTAATTAATTCTGTTTTTGTCAATTTTCCGCAATATACTAGTGCATCATGCTGAATTAAAATTATAATTATAATAGTAATAATAATAATTTTTCGGGAAGACAAAAGTTCTTCAAAAAAAAGCACTTAATTTATTTTTTCTTGGACTAATTAAATTACTTCAAGGTATTTTAGTCAATTAAAATAATTAGTAATGTAATGCTCTTAACATTTTATTTTTATTTTCCTTTTCTCAAAATAAAAAACCTCTGGTGACCTATTCGCAAAAAATAAATAATAAAAATTTTTTGATGAGAAATTAGAACTAGAAGCGGGAATGTGTACCTGAATCAATAGTTATGGTAAATAATGATTGAAAATCTCCACTTGCTAAATTAGTAAAAAAATCTGGTGTGAACGTCACACTACTTACTTCCTTTTTTGTTTAAATTCCATAATAAAGTGTTAAAGTGCCTTAGTGTATCTTAAGTGTTAAAATAGTGCCTTAGAGCGAACAAGATAACAATTCAAACATTTACACCTCCAGTTTGTCACGAATCAATGCAAAATAATGTTTTACAATGATTCATTTTCTACGTATCACCGATTTTAACATGATTTAGTGAATTTTTCACAAAATATGGCCAATAGCGCCAAATGGAATCCAAATTCAAAAAAAAAAAAAAAAAAAACGCCAAACAATCACTTGGTGACTAAAAAAGTGGCGACAATCACTTGGTGACCAGGGCTGCGGAGTCGAAGGAAAAATGGTCGACTCCGACTCCGACTCCGGGATTTTAAAATTTCCGACTCCGACTCCCGACTCCCGACTCCTGCTTTTTTTTATTATTTTTTTTTTTTTTTACCTAAATGTGAAGAGGGAAAATCCCTAAACAAAGGTTGAAATATTAAGTCCATTTTTAAAAGTTTCATTTTTATTCATAGTCGTAGCCAGGACTCACTTTAGGGGGGTAGCAAGCTTGGGTATCCCAGTTGGAGGTCATGGGAGGTCATTGTGACCTCTCAAAAAGTTCAATTTTCTCAAGAATTCTCGCAGGTTATTTTTTACCTCAACTATCGGAGGTCACTGTGACCTCCCAAAAAGTGAATTTTCTCCAGAGCAAAAGACAAGTGCCGCTCTTGTCATTTGACTCCGTAAAACTAATCCTTTTCTTATTAAATGGCCAGACTTTATTTTAACACATTGCATCTTTGCTGCAAATATTTTTTTATTCATTTGCATAAGCCCAAACATCGTTTCACAAAGCAGACCCGCCATTTTGAAGCCCTTTTTAATGATCCTAGATGCTTAGGATTTGGATATTGGACGCTGAAAATTTGTATCTGTTAGTTTCAAAGATATGTTTTCACCTCCATAAAATTTCAGCCAAATCGGAGGTGGTCGGAGTCGGAGTCGACATGTTTTTCAACGACTCCGACTCCGACTCCTTTGGTCCAAAATCAGTCCGACTCCGACTCTTTGACTCCGACTCCGACTCCGCAGCCCTGTTGGTGACTAAAAACTTGGCGATATATCGCCAAGTGGTCGTGCCAAATCATATCACTTCATCTGCATTGAAATTTAAATTGATTTACCCCAAAAAAGTGGTAAAACACCCATTTGGACTTATTCAAATGCAGCCACAAAGGGAGGTGCACAACTAGACCCCCCTCAGAGCCCACATACGAAACTAGAAGCTTTTACGGCATACAGTTTTTGAGGAATGCGACATACATACATACGCACATACATACGTACATACCGACGTCACGAGAAAACTCGTCGTAATTAACTCGGGGATGGTCAAAATGGAATTTTCGGCTGTTTATATGTTGTTAGGTACATATGCACGTGCTGATAGGTCAAAAAACTACTCGACATTCATTCGGGGGTGAGTAAAATCAAAATTCAGACTGAAATTTGAGTGAAATTTTTTCGTGATCACAATACTTCCCTTACTACGTAAAAGGAAGTAATAAATAAATAAATTAAAAAAAAAAAGACTATTTATAAAATTTAGTTTGAAGAGAGTATTATCTAATTTTGTTATTACACACCTTTTTGAGAATTATTTTGCTTATTATATGCGGCAAAAAATAGTAAAATAAATAAATTAATTAATTAAAAAAAGAAAAATTAATATAAATGTTGACATTTTGAATTTAAATTATATTTTTTTACAGTGACGAATTGCGATAGGTGTGTGTGTGTGTGTGTATAGGCGGTCATTGGTGTGGGTGTGCTCCTTCGCTACCAGGGACCGGCGGACGTCTCGGACAGGAGCGCCCGGATGGGAGCTCGCCAAGGGTGCCCATGCCCACAAGGGGAGATTATGGCGCAAGTTGCGCCATCAAAATTTTTGGGGGGAATTTTTTGTAAGCTAATTTATTTTTTTTAATTATTTATAAATTCATTTTATTAATTTAAAATATTTGCGGATTTTTTGAATAAAAATTATTCATTAATTTATTTTTTTAATTTAAATTATTTATTTTATTTCGTTAGTATTATTTCTTTATTTATCTTTATTCATTATTTTTTTATGTGTGCGTGTGTATGTGCTTGGAATGTCTAGAAGGGAAAAAAGGCGATTCTATTCTAAGCATAACTCGAACTTTTAAAGAATTAATAATATGTAAAAAAAAAAGTTATAATTAAAAAAATAATAAATAATATTTAAATAAATAAATAAATAATATTTAAGTAAATAAATAAAATAAAAAAGAGGGGCAAAAATACAAAAAAGCACAAGAGGAATGTGAAAAATTTCGGGGAGGGGGGGGAATTTGCGCCATTGAGCTTGAGGGGAATGGGCACCCCTGGAGCTCGCGGAAGGTCACTGTGACCTCCCAATAATTTACGTATTCGGCACATTTTGCTGGCGATTCGGCAATTTGCAGACAACATTGCAACATTGAGATTATTTGTTCTTTTTAGTTTTTAGAATTATTTTTTAAATGATACCAAATGTTTTTTCTTACAAAGTGTTATGCATGTACGACATGTGCGCTTAAAATTGGAACTTCATTTGGCAAATTGATAATTTTCCTCCTCCCAAAAATTTTAATTCGGAGCACTCCTGGTCTCGGAGGTGGCACAGCGGGACGCCCTGTTGCAGGCTTCAAATCCAATCTGAAAAAGGAACTGCACGACGTCTGAGGTGCAAAAACAAAACAAATTGCAATTCGTCATTGCTCTAAGGAAAGGGAAAGAAAATTACTCGAAAACCTATTATGTGACTATACAAATCAGGGGTGCCCATCCCCCCCAAGCTCAATGGCGCAAATTCCCCCCAAAAATTTTCACAACCCTCTTGTGCTTTTTATTTTTTAAAATATTCTTTATTTAATTTCTTTAAATATTATTTATTTATTTTTTTAATATTATTTATTTATTTTTTTTTAATTATAACTATTATTTTTTAGATATTAATTTTTTTAAAAGTGCTAATTATGCGCAAAATATAAAAAATGCTAATTATGCGCATAATATTTTTTTTTTCCCTTCCAGACATTCCACGCACACACACACACAAAAATAAATAAATAAATAAATAATAATAAAGAAATAATTTAAATAGAAAAATAATAAATTAATGAATAATTTAACTTAAAAAAAATCAGTGAATAATTTAAATTAAAAAAAAAATTAAATAATTTTAAAAAAAGTTTAAATGAATAAATAAATAAATTAGTTTAAAAAAAATCCCCCCAAAAATTTTGATGGCGCATCTTGCGCCATAATCCCCCCCCCCTGTGGGCACCCCTGATACAAATGAAAGAACTAAGCAAACAACCATTAAAATACAGAAAAAAAATGATAGACATAACTAATTTGATTCTATAAGCATCTAAATTAAACAAATAAAAATATTAAGCCACGGAAAAAACAAATAACCAATGATTTTCATGTTCTCATGACTGTGTCGTAAGATCTTTATTCTGTTTTCAATTCCTCGGGATTGGAACTTAGTTGAGGTTTGAAAGAGTATCTCTTGTCAATTATTTTCAGAGCTCCTAAAAATAATCAAGCTATAAGGACCTATTACCTTTGACATTTCTGCATTCAGAGTTCAGTTTCATATTTTGCGGAGCAATATTTGATGCCAGAGACACTTAATTGTCTGTTTATTCTTAGCGATTGGTAACGATGATGGCGCTTGTTATTGTTGAAACGCCTGGAGCGTAGGTTCTTTATTTCCGGATCGAACAGAAGTTTGATTTATGTAGAAAACAATGAAAACAGTAAGAAAACTTCATATTTGCTTATATGGCTCTCACAACTGAAGGGCTTGGAGGATGAAGGGGCTATGTTACATTTTTAAAAATGGACATTCTGGACAATTCTAAGCAATGGATACAGGTAAGCAAGTAAAACTTGGTACAGCAAAAAGTTGATGTCATTAGACCAATTTTATACGCACACTTATCACAAAACTAGAAAACAAAGAAGCTGTAACTAATATAACAATAAAACTTTGAACTTTAATTACTCGCAATTTCTGTTCTGTTACTTAATCCTTCATCTCCAAAGCCCTTCAATTTGGACAATGTTGACTTCTTGTTGTTGAAGATTTTCAAAAGCGAGTAGGAATTTTTTTGAACTATTTAAAAATCACCAAAGATCAAATAAAGAAAAAAAAAAAGAAAAGAAAAAGGAGGAAAAAAAAAAACTTATTTGAACATGATCTGCCCTCTGTTGAAATTATTCTTTCTTCTTGAATAAAATAAATTTGTTTGCTTTGATTGAAAACATTAATTCGGAATTTGGAAATGTTAAAGTGAAATTCTGAGTTCATTTTGAGTGCGAGTTTTCAAATATCGAATGTTGATGAGACTAAAGTTTAATCAGAAAAAAATAGTCTTAGAAATTTTACATTGTAAAATTTGTCTCTATTATGTGTGTGTGTGTGTGGCTTTTATTAGAAACTTGCGCATCCTAGAGTGGGTTTTGGGAGTTGGTGGGATAAGTTTTTTAATCGATTCCAGCACGGAAATAAATAATAGCAATTATAAAAGTTACAATGTTAATGAATCAACTTTCAAGACTGAACGTGAGCAATCTTAAATTGTGGATAATAAACTTGTGAAAATTTCTTAATTTCATAAAATTGTAAAGAGTACAAGTTTGACCCGTATTCAGTGGCGTACCTAAGGGTTGACCCAGGGGCACAGTAGCCAGGAGGCGGCATTTCGACAGATTGAAAAAAAAACTTTGTGAAGGAAAAAGTACTGAAAGAATATTTTTTTTTTTTTTTTTTGAGAAGAAAAGATTGGTAGAAAAATATTTAAAAAAGAAAAAAAAACAATTAAGAATAAGAGATCCTTAATTAAGAGAAATTAATTCTGAAAAAACATTGTATTTTGTAACGAATTGCAAGTATTATTTGTTTTATTGAATTTCTTTGAAATGATAAGGAGATACATGTACGCCACGAGCTAAAACTGTAGGGAAAGAAAAAAATCTCCATTTGCCGAATGAAATTCCAATTTTACCAAATGATAAAATATGAGCAAGCACACACATCATGAATACATAACATGTAACGAGCAGGGCCCGATTAAGATATTATGGGGCCCTAGGCCATACACTTTTTTGGGGCCCCCTGTACTAAGGCTTTACAATTTTAGGCATTGGATAAAACAATTTTAGCCATTGATTAGAGCATTTTTTTCGATTTGGGGGCCTCTAAATTGTGGGGGCCCTAGGCCACGGCCTAGTTGGCCTATTCAGTAATCAGGCCCTGGTAACGAGAGAGAACATTGGGTATCATTAAAAATATTTTTAAAAGGAATCAAAGGTGCAATAGTGTCTCTAAATTTGCCCTCTTATTCAATCAAAAATGTTCGAATGAGGACATTTTGAGGAGGTCACGGTGACTTCACATCAGGACGGATTTGTGGGGGCGCAATTTCTTAAGATGACCAGGCGTGCTGAACCCCACAGGTACAGTCCGGATTATCCAGAAATCCGGATCAACGAGAGACGGATAAAAATATTTCGATTACGGCTCTTCCCTGTATTTCAAAAGAACCCACTCTTATTTGTTCTCGTTCTCCGTCGTGAACCGATAGCAACACGTGCTCGTGGTGCAAAATTCTCGAAAGTTGCATTTGCAGAGTTCTCTCACGAACAAGTGGTCTTCTGCATACACGCACCTGCTTCTGGGGGGGGGGGGGCGGAGGGGAGAAAAAAAAATGTGAGCTAGCCTTGCGCGAGATAATAGCATTTTTGGAATAGGGTCATAAGGTGGCGAGCATCGACATAATGTCCTTGAATCTCCGAAACGCGGGCGGAGCTGATGCGGGGATCGGATCATCATTAAAAAAAAGGAATCAATTGTGTTTCGGGTGCCATTAGGAGGTCGACGTTGACGTACGATGAATAAGAATTTGCGAATTGGCCGATGCAATGCAGCTAATGAACATTCCTTGGAAGTGAAAAATTAAAGCTTTCGATTCGAAATCGTGCATGGTTCTTTCCATCTATGAGTATTATTTCGTATGCGGTATTTATTATTATTTTTTTTAATAAGGGGCTGTCTATAAATGACGTCACACTTTTTCTCAACATCCTCCCCTCTTTTGTCACAGGTCACGCTATTTTTCATAAGCAGGGCTCGTGAAATACGGTCGCCCGGTCGCTATTGGCGACCAAAGATTTTGAACTGGCGACTAAGTTTTCAGCTTTTCTTAAAAACTTTTTTCATTACTTCTTTTTTCACTCTTCATACTTTTTTCCTGCCAAAGATAAAGCGGAAAACGAAGTTTCAGAGCACACCTTGTAGAGGAGGAGACTAAACACCCCCCCCCCCCAAATCGGAAAAAAATGCGCAAAAAATAATTCAAAATTTCCATCGCTATCTGCCTGTCCCATGACCCCCCCCCCCCCACCTTTTCTAATGCTTATTATTAGTAGGCTGGTGGCTGGTCTTGTGCGCTTGAGTCAGCAAAATTATCACTGTGTTGTGTCTACAATCCCTTTGCTCGCTTGGCTTGTTGGGAGTGATAGATGATGACACAGGATATATCTCTTATTTTCAAAGAGTTTGTTTCAGGAGAAAGAAATGAATAGCAATTGCAAAAAGAAGGGATAAATGCAAATGTATTTTGAAAATATTATTGGACACTTGGACAACGTTACTTTTAATGTGTTTTTTTTAGTTGGCAGATCATTTTAATGAAACATTTAAGTTAATTTGAATTCAAGTGATTAATTCAAGACATTTTTTTTCCACAAATCTTCCTATTTTATATTTGAAGAGGTCAGCAGGTATACTTTAGCAAACTTATTCAACAGATTGCAAAGAACTTTGTGTGGTAGTTGCCCATGGGAAAATTTAAGACCGAGTTTCTGGGAGGGGGGGGGGGGCAAGTTGTTTTTTTCCTTTGAGCAAACAATAGCTCTAATAATTGGCTACATGCTAATTTTTGTTTGATTTTTCGTAATATTTTTGAAAATTTGTTTCGCTTTTACGATTTTATATAGATAATCTTTTTTTTTGCCAATTCTACAAATGAGTTTAAACTTTTTAGCAATTTATCAAAAAGAATAGCAGTTTATTTTATCAAATTTCAAGCCATTTTTCCTGAAATTTGTGACAAATGGATTATTTCAAAACTAGCGGTTTTTTTTTTTTTTTTTTTACAATCCAACTTAACATTTTTTTCCAAAACTTTTGATTTTGTTTGGATTTTAATATTGATAATGACTGGCTAATTCAGACTTTGATGATTATCACACTTTTTAAAAAGCATTTAGAGAGTGAGTAAAGGAGTATCCTCCACCCTTAATTTAGAGCTATCTGAGACAGTAACTACACAATCCTGAGTTTAGATGATAAAATTACTAGTCCTACTGAATTTGGTTTTCTATACCCTTAATAGTTCATAACCTTTTGTCCCTTTTCCCCTTAGAGACAGGTCAAGCTTTTAAGAGAACATTTTGCTTTGCTCTTTTTTAACCGCTTGTAATGTTTTGTCTATATTTTCCTTTAAAGAACTGTCCTTTCACCTTAAAAGTTATTTTAGACACCAATGCCTTATCATTTTTTCTATATAATAAATAGTGCTTTTTCTTATCAGAAAAGGACATTCTGCCTTTTTCAGAACTGTTCTGAACTTCTTAGAAAAAAAATCATGATTTCTCGCTTCATGATTTTGACAGGTATGCTTTCATTATTTAGAATCATTCCAAATAAACTGGTAGGGCATTTCCCCCCCCCCTCTCGCCCCCATAAATCCGCCCATGTAGTTTCTGCATTTTTCCTGCTCTCAATTTGAAGGGTTATCCACAGCTCTAGAAAGGGGAGAGACGAAGGATACTGGAACAACACTATGAAAGCCCCCCCCCCCCCGCTGAAACCCCATAATTAAATGAAAAGAAAAAACATAGAAACATCGTGATATATTGGCACATCTCGCGATGTTATACTGGTGATGAATCACGATGTTAAAATCTACAACATCGCCCAGCACTTCTGGCTACCAGAAATTTTTGCTGGCTACTAGTTTTTTTCAAAAAACTGGAGCCCTGTTCATAAGCATTTTCTTGTAAAAATGCGTGATGTCACTCTTTTTGTTACCCCTTCCTCGTCCTGGTCAAATTGTCATAATTTCAAGAAACAATCTTAAAGCGTAGTTATTGAATAAAAATCTAGACAATCACACACTAAATTTAACATTTCTGCACAAAACTTTGTTTTAAACATTTTATTATTTGGACCTATGAAATTCGAAAAGCAATCAAAAAAATATTTTGAGGAAACCCAGGGTCTAGGTGAGGTCTGCGGTCTGCGTGCACATTAGTCACTTTAGTCACTTTTACTCGTACCAAAATTTAGTAAATTACTGTCTGCTTAGCTTTCTTTCATCTTTTTATACTCACGCCTCCCTTAAAATCTACTTGCCCTCCAGTTTGGGAACTGCTACTCTAAACCATGGTCGAGAAAAGAATAAAAAAGATCGAACACATCCATGCCCTTAGTTGGATTTGAAGGCGAGACGTAGCAACGTTCTCAACTGCTTAACTGTCAGTGGGCGGCTTAAAAAATAAAAAGAAAAAAGACGTAGTACACATTCAATTACAAACTTATGAATAATGAATTAGCTGTTGCCAACACACAACTAAAGTCAAAAGCAACATTGTTATTACTTAATATATTTGATTTAATTTCATTTTTTAAATACTCGGTATTTTCTGAAAAAATCGTCTGCCGCCTATTTGTAGGAAACATGTTCTTGTGATCTCAATTCGCAGCTCCAACAAACTATATGGGGCGCTGAAGCCACTGTGTGATTTTTTTGTTATTTATTCTTTCTTGAAGAATTTTTTAAGTCTTGTGAATATTCTGGCCCATATAAAAAGCGACGAGAAATTAACAAGCATTACTAAGCGTTAGAAATTAATGTACATCATAAAATATATCATTCTTTTTTGCTAGTTTTTCCCCCTTCTTTCTCTCATTCAATCAAAATATGCTACGAACGATGATTTCAATTTCTACAAATGCATCTATAAAAAAAGTAGTTTGCTCGGAAAACTATTGAACAAATTCTCTTTCAATAATATGCTCTATCGATATTCTATACAATGCTAAAAATAAGCTGTTCTGCAAGAAGTTTGTCAATGAAATTAAAATTCCATTTGAAATTTCGCCGTTATTTTTAACGATAGACTTGTTTTTCAAGTTAAAATCTATTAAAATTGTGTACCGAGTTCTATTAATCGACAACTAGAATTTTCTTTATTGCATTGCAATTTAAAAGGTAAAATTTTAACGAGCTCTAAGAAAACTTTGATCACTAATGAGTCTGACGCTAATACAAATAACGTATTGCAACACAAAGAGTTTTTTGTTCTATGAAACTTACTTTTTATATGGTAATCCACATTTAAATTAGATCGAATTTATCCATACTCTTGAATTAGATTTGTGTTTCCGAGTGTGTTTACACAATTAATAAGATAAAAATGCAGTAGATATTTTTGGTTAGTAAGAACAGTTAATAAAAAGCGTAGTCTAAAAATGTTGATCACGAAAAGACGAAATTCTAAAGAGCTTCTTTCGATTTTATATTAAATTTGGTTTTTTAAATTAATTTTAAGAATATGTTGATCAATATTTTCCGCGTATTTCTTGTTTTGTTATGCGTATGTAATTCTGAATTTAACTACATAAGAGTGGAAATCACCACTCATTATTTTTCATTTGTTCACAGCTAGAGACCTAAAATTTCCGGAAACTTTGAAGGCATTGAAAAAGAAAAGCAGTTTTTTTTCGCTTTTTTTTTGTGGAAAAAATAGAAAAATTGTTTTTTTTTTTTTTTTTAAACTGAACTGTAGTTTAATTGCTATATTTTTTTACAAACTCAAAAAGCGTAAAGCACCGAAAAATATTTGCAGTCTCTGCAATTTATTCTTTTTAAAAATACGCGCAAAACTTTTACTATTGGAAAAACTTTTCTGTTTTTTAACTGTCAGTATTATTAAGTTCAGGGTACCAAAAATATTCAACTTAGTAAATTCTTCATCCGCCAGTTACTTTTGAGCAGGATGTCATTTTTATGAATTATCAACTCATTTTTTTTAATCCAAATGTTTCTTTTTCTTTCTTCTTTTTTTCTCTTTCTCTTTTTAATCTGCGTGAGATTGAACATTAAGTTTTTTTCCCGTTATCTGCAAAAAGTTTGTTACATCCATTTCCCCACTTGTGTACCCACAGATAGATATAAAGTATAAAGAAGTGAGTTACCGCCCCTGAGCAAGGGCTAAGGCAGAAACATGCAATAGGCGGTTACTCACTGCTTTATACCTTGAGCTCTGCCTAAAAAATTTATGAGTTGTACCGTACCAAGTGCGGTCGCTCTCTGGTATTCTATTTTCACATTAGCTACCAGTTTTTTTTTTTTTTTTTGGCCCTCTTTGCTTTATAAGAGGATTTTTGCCTCCAACTCGACTACTTTCATATTCCATGCTGATGAGAGCATAATAAGCTCGAAACTGCAGTCCATGGATCGAACACACCCTAGAGAAAACGATGATCCGCCTCGAAATATAGACCTAGACAACGACACCGAACCGTTGAAAAAAATGTGATTGGATAAAATACATTCCATGCAGTAGTTGAGCAAAAAACTCATGTACGGCATCTTACCCCTACGGAAATTGCAGTAACGGAATCTTCCCCAACCGGGGCCGTCGCGAATCATAGTAACTTTTTCTCTCCCCGGGCCGCACACTGGCTTTAGTGACGTCACACATTGAGTCCTTCCTCCGCGCTCCGCGTTTGATCGAAAGCACGCTATATTCTTTTCTTTCACTCTACCTTTCGCTTAAAAATGGGAATTTATTGTACAATACACATGTTGAAACATGTATATTTTTTTGCATATTTTTTGCTGGCTTACATATTGGCCTAATCAATGTGGAATGTATAATAATTATCACATTGAAAAATAAAAATAATAAGTAAAAATACTTAAAATATAAAGTTTGTAGGTTTCGCGCTATCCAAATCATGTTTTTTTTTTTTTTTTTTTTTTTTATTGATACCCACCCAGTCCGAAGCAAAATTTTTAGTCGTAAGATTTTTCAAACAAATCTATATTTATATAAATGGGTGTATTTTTGTATGTTTGTTCCTTATACAAATCCAGTTTGCGTAGGATTTTCATTAAACTTGGTACAGAGGTTCTTTGATACACTAGAATTTACATAGGCGGGGTTTGAAATTTTTAAAAAATCCAAAAAGCTCAAAATTCAAATATTTTGTCCAAAAAAGACCATTTCTTTCAATTTTGAGTTTTTAGAGTAATAGAGATAAGCCTTTAAGCATACAGATTAATAAACTTTAACACATTTAAATATGAGTATTTTCCAACAAAGATTACGATTAACAATGAATTATCAATTTAAGGCTCACTTATTTCATTTTAGTATGAAATAAGTTAAACATAATGCAAAATCGGACAACGCCAGGTAATAAGCTAGTATCAAATAAATAAATGGGGAATAAATAAGCCCTTAGTTAATATAATATCCTACTGTTATGACATATTTTCATAGTAAAGTTCTGTATTAAG
>JAXGGA010013178.1:0-36115 GCA_038373865.1 Uloborus plumipes
CCTTAAGGAAATGTGTTAACTATCTTCACGAAAATTAACATGTATGTGGTCTGTTAAGAGATAAGCAACTGATTACAAATTCAGAACAAAAGAAAATTATGTTTAAAAGTTGCAACTTGAGAAAGGATAGGAAAAGTTAAACGTTAGTAAGTTTCATATTTTTGTAAAAAGTAGACATGTAGGGGGTTTTGATTCTAAACGGCTCTTGGTAACTTTCAAATGAAATCATATAATTTTTTTGCTCCTGCTTCACCAATTTTTAAGAATTTTCTACACTTTTACGTATGGGGAATGCAAAACACACACACACATGGCTGGAGTAGATGTTTCTTTGAACTGTACACAGAGTTATACATACCGAAATCCATACAAGCAGAATATAGTGCCTTCACAGAGTCCAGACCTTGCAATCCATTATTTCCACTAGATTCTAAAAGTCCTGTGAAATACAAATTGTGTCATTATAAAGAAATGTTCGTTAGCCTCCTGACTCTCAATTTCGTCCAGGAGATGTCACTTTACAATGACAATCAACATAAATGAGTGTCGAAATTATCAAAGTTTACCATGACGCGTGAAAGGAATGGCGTCTCCCAGATGTCATTGTACGTTCGTCAGAAAATGAAAGTTATATATATAGACAAGTTTTCATCATTTATCAGTGATTCAATTAATTTATCAAAGGATTATCTAATATTTGAAAAATGCGAAAGTTTTATTATGGGGCGTGGGGGGGGGGGTAGTTTCTGGTTTAATTTAATTCATATGCTTTTGCGTGTAAATCCCGTTACAACAAACCTCAACAAGATTTTTTTTTTCAAGGGACTGCAAGATTAGAATTTTACTATAATGGAATTTGAGCTAAGTACAGGCCCGTCATTTCGAACTTTATCCGGACTCGGAGGGGGGGGGGTGTACTCAATGCAAATTAACCCAAAAATCAACAAAACCATGCACACTTACACACAAATACATGACTTTCTAAGCCAGAAAGGGGAAAATTGACCCCTCTGACCTCCCCCCCTAAATGACAGTAATAGCAAAGTAAAACGGAAATTAAAACAGGACTGGATATTATTTATTTATGTTTAGAAACTGAAAGTTCTCCGTATATTGGTATTTGCTGCAATGGAATTTCACTGCACTGTAATTACACTGCTCGACATTGAAAATGCAACACCAAGAAGGAGTGGTCAGAAATTGATGAAATTTGGTAAGACGACAGAGACAGCATGGAACAATAAGTGATATTTATTTCAAAATAAATAAGCAAAATTTAGAGCGAGGACGGCGTCGGCTCAGTAAGAAGTAGGACCACCGCGGACAGCGATGCACGAAGAAACACGTCTAGGCATGGAGTCAATAAGCCTGCGGATGGTGTCCTGAGGGATGGCACTCCATTCCCTTTCAACCATTTGCCACAGTTCGTCCTCTGAACGAGGCAGTGTCAGGTTCTGCAAACGGCGCCCAATCACGTCCCACACATGTTCGATTGGTGACAGGTCAGGAGAGTATGGTAGGCAGGAAAGCATCTGTACACCTCGTAGAGCATGTTGGCAGATTCGAGCACTGTGAGGCCGGGTTATCCTGTTGAAAAATTGCATTTGGCTGACCCTGAAGTTAGGGGATCGCCACCGGCCGCAGTACATTATCTACATATCGTTGGGCCATCATAGTGCCCCGAATACGAACTAGAGGTGATACGGAATTGTATGCAATAACGCCCCAAACCATTATGCCACGTTGTCGCGCTGTGGGGCGTTCCACAGTTACTGCCGGATTCGATCTTTCTCCACGTCGACGCCACACACGTATGCGATGACTATCGCTGGACAAACAGAAGCGGGATTCATCTGAGAACACTACGGTTTGCCATTCTGCCATCCACGTCGCTCTGGTCCGGCACCATTCCAAACGTTGGAGTCTGTGCTGTGAGGTCAATGGCAGTCTTCTTAGCGGGCGCCGTGATTGCAGGCCACGTGCAACCAGTCGACGGGAAATGGTTCTGGTCGACACAGGAACATTCAGGGTACCTTTCACGTGCTGCAGAATCGACGTACAAGTGACTTGCGGGTCCGCCACAGCTTGTCGGTGAATCCGTCGATCCAAGCGGTCTGACGTCACTCTGGCTGCACCTGCACCCCTCAATGTGGCTACATTTCCTCTTTCCAACCATCTCCGACACAGCAGATTCACAGTGCTTGCATCCATGTGGGTATCAGCTGCAATTTGACGTATGGACCAACCTCCCCTTCTCAGTCCGATCACCATACCCCTTGTAAAGTCGTCTATATGCTGGAAGTGTCTTCGTTGAGGACGGCGTGGCATTTCCTCCTATCACACGTATCATTCGAGACAAAAACCAAATTTCTCCGATAATTAGTGTAGCAGAAAAACCAACATGAACGTAGCCCACTTTTCAACTTCAGTCTCTTATATCTTACTTCACGTGCGTCGGAGAGCTGCGCATTTCATATCATTTGCATAACTCAGTGACGTACGTCTACGGTAAAACTTGCATGAATTTCTGACCACTCCTTCTTGGTGTTGCATTTTCAATGTCGAGCAGTGTATGTTCAACTATATTTTGCGCTTTCATATTGCACAGAATGATTATGATTAGAGTAATTTCGTTTGTACCTGCGTATAGCTCGTTCTAATACGAGCATGTCATTGAAAATTCGTATAGAAGTTTTACGGGTCGGGGGGGGGGGGGTGAAATAAGCAATAAGAAAGTACACCAGGTTAACTTTTTTCGTTATTAGGTGAGGCTTCTTGTCTTCTTTATAAACTGCAATTACCGACTTCAAGTTGCAGCAATTTGTTAAAGAACCTGTTGAACATACCTTGGTCATGAAATTAATAAAGAAACTGGAAAAAGCATGGAACAAGTTCTCTAACTTTAAGTTTTTTATTCTTATCAATGGGGTTGCTTTCTCTTCGAGTAATATTTTTACACCCAGTGATAAAAGTGAAAACAAATCTGTACTATTAATAAAGCTGTAATGGGTCTGTCTTTCTTTGTCTTTCTTCTGTAGTGCCAAAGCCATTCGGTCGATTTTCATAAAATGTAACACAAAATTAGTTTGTAGCATGGGGGTGTGCACTATGAAGCGTTTTTTTGAAAATTTCATTTCGTTCTTTTTTCCATTCTAATTCTTAGCTCATTTTTCATGCAAATTCGATAAAATGGGGAAGAAATATTTCATACACATTTTCAAGTCTTATATCACCAGGCGCGGATCCAGAGGGGGGGGTCATGGGGGTCATGACCCCCCCCCCTTAACCGACCAAATATAGCAAAAAATTGCATTTTTGGGACTTATTTCACGAAAAAACTGCCAAAATCCCCCATTTTTGCACAAAAATTGCACTTTGACCCCCCCCCTTTCCGAAAATGACCCCCTCCTTAACCAGAAGCTGGATCCGCCCTTGTATATCACTCGAAAGCTTGAAATTTTCTGCTAACAATGATGTCAGTTCGAAGGTTCTACGAGCATTAAAAGAGCTGTAATAATTTTTTATAGAATCTCAGAATTCAAGGCTTGCCTTCAACAAACCAAACGATTTTAATTGATTAAGCTCGAGAATAAATTTTCAAAATAAAGATGAAATAAATTATTTTACCTATGGAAATCAACTTTTCGTGTTGTTACCATGGTTACGTTTTTACATATCTTTTATTTGTTTCGTTTTTTTTCCCTTAATAATTTTTGAAATGTATTTGTTTTTGCAGCAATCCAAACTCCAAGCCTGATTAAAATGAGTTAAATATTTTAACTGTTGAAAAAAATCGTCTGCTTTTCTTTTCTCAGTTTTTAAGGAATTAAAACTCGGTAAATTATAAAATTGGCGTATAAATTGCGGTATTGCAACACTCTTTCTAAAATGTTTCATTTCGAAAAATGTATTATTTTGTTTTTAAAGCTAGGAAAGAAAACTTCCCCTTCTTCTTTTAAACTTTGGTAAGACTTCTGCTGGTCTCTGTAAGCAACAAAATTATTCTTATTTTCACTTTTGGCTTATTTTTATCATAATTTTAAAGAACTACAATTGAATTATAACTAAAATTGAGTTCTTTCTGCGATATCAATTTATTACCAAGCTGACCTTTCAATCTTATACCACGGGCAAAGCCGTGCGGGTACGCTAGTAAATAAATAAAATAACTTCTAGAAAAATATAAGAAGCTATAAGCAGAAAACAAAAGACTTTCGAAAAAAAAAAGAGTTTGTTCATTATAAAAGCAAAAAACAAAAAATGAAACAATAGCTGTTCTCCAAAACGAAACATCCAGAATGATGCAATACACCGCCAACTCGTTCATTTCGATCCATGGACTGCAGTTTCGGGATTATTATGCTCTCATCAGCATAGAATACGAAAGTGAACGAGTTGGAGGCAAAAATCCTCTTATAGAGCAAAGAGAGCCGAAAAAACTGGTAGCTAATGTGAAATTAGAATACCAGCATCGAATTGAACGAGTTGGCGGTGTATTGCATGTCCCTGCCTTAGTTAGTGGTGGTACTCACTGCTTTATATCCAGAATGATATTTATTAATTGAAAACCATTTAAATACTATCCTTGAATGAAGAACAGGAGACGACTTACTTTTCGCTGAAAAATAGACGACGTCTGCAGAACTTTTGTCCACTGATTCCGTCTGTCCAGGAGCCCTACCGTACTGACCACAGGTGAAATCGTAAAAGTTGGAACATGCATCCGACTCTGCATCCATCAGAGACAGTATCTGACCCGCTGCAAGGAGGGAACTCTAGTCAAGACTTTGATTCATTGATGCAAAGCAAACATACAGGAAAATCCTCGCATGAGCTTCAAACAACGGGAACTATCTAAAAATCTAACCTGAAAACTGAATACAGCTTTCTAAAAGTCACATCGTGTGCTTCATCGCGAAAATAACCCTTTAACCTATTTATGCCCAGTAGCCTAAAAACGGGACGCTTGTTAGTTACTGCATACAAAAATCTGTAATGGGTATATCATTTTACTAAAGCTGTTTTTCCCAAGTTAAATAGTCCTTCTTGAGAAAACCAGATAGACCAATAGTTGGACATCAGAGTTTATTTAATGACAGCTATTTTCAGACAAATCAGTCAAACAACGATCCAGCATGGGTAGCCCCAGAAAGTAAGATTTTTTGCGATCTTATTTTTCATAAAATTAAACTATTTAAACATGATTTGCTTAAAATTGATCAGAGATGCTTCTGTAATGTTACTTTGCAAACGTAAAGTCAAGTAAGGTCGTATTTTGCTCACATATCTGCAAAATATCCCATAAACAGGACGTTAAATAACTTAATAAACATGGCAACTCCGAACTATTTTAAGCCTAAAATGTATGTAAACCATTCCAAGTAAGAGTTTTAAGCAGATAAAAATTGAAAAAAAAATTGTTAAAAAAAACTTGGGCATAAATTAGTTGAGGACGATTATGGGGCATGTGTGTCCTCTAAGTTATACCAAATTGTGTCTTAATACTTTTGAAATCTCCCCTCGACCCCTGAAAGAATGTTCAAATTGAATCCCGTAAAATCTGGTAAAAGCTTAAAAGAAACATGTCAACTGGTGCAAGGAAATGCCAAAAAAAAAAAAAAGTGCAGTGAAAGGCAATTTTTACATCTATGCAGGTGACGAGCCATGGATATATGCATATTAGAATGAAAGGAAAACATTAATTGACTGTATTTTGTCTTTCAAGATGAATAAATTTAGCAAAAGTTTTTCGTGGGACAAGCACGCCGAAGCAAATGGCTGCCTGTTTCTTCGCAATAACCGGTAATGTGGCAACAGTTGTGTTACAGGAATACAGGACTGTCCGTTCTGAATGGTACCTGAACACTTGTTTGTTGAAAAACATTGTAGAAGTTGAAAAAAAGCAGAAGATGAGGCGAATCGTTCTTCATAACGACAATGCGATATCTCGTGTATCGCATCAAACAAAGGAGTTGTTGACCGGTTAAAACATCAAGCTGACAGGTCAAATCTCGTACAGCATTGGCAACTCCCCCAAAGACTTTTTTAATTCAAGAACATGCAAAATAAACCACGTGATCAACTCTTTTCGCCACCAGAAGATGAGATTAATAATTTTAAAATGCATGTTTTTGAGTATTTGAAACTGAGTAGAAAAAATGCCTCAAAAATTGGTTAACACGAATATAAAGTGTATCGGTTGTTTTGCAGAATAGTTTTAAGAGCAATAAAAACAACTTTGGTCATAGATATTTGTTTTTTCATTATAAGGCCAGAAATATAAGTAGCAACCTACGCATATGTATTAGTGTGGGCCGAAAAAACACTTTTTTTATTTCGAATTTGTAATAGCGCGGAAAAGTTGCGAATTGGGAAGACAAAAAGAAGGAAAAAAAATTATCGAAATCGGTTGGTATCTTCCAATCGCGCATAAGGCCTAAAATTTGACAAAAAATGAAAAAACTTCATTTTCGCGATTTTTTTTTAAATTTTTGAATGGGATGTTTTCGAAATGTAATAGTGCGGAAGAGTAGCTAATTGTGAAGACAGAAAGAATGAAAAAAAATTATCGAAATCCATTGATATCTTCCGATCGCGCATAAGGCCTAAAATTTGACAAAATATGAAAAAAACTTCATTTTTGCGATTTTTTTTGAAAATATTTTGAATGAAATGTTTTCATAATTTTTTCGCGCGGAAAAGTTTATAATTATGAAGACAAAAAGAGGGATAAAAAGGAGGAAAAAAAATATCGAAATCGATTAATATCTTCCGGTCGTGCTTTGACAAAATATGAAAAAACATCATTTTTGCGATTTTTTGTTTAATTTTTTGAATTAGATGTTTTCGTAATGCAATAGTTTGTAACGTTTACTAATATAGCCGTAAAACATTGTGCTTTAATTTTGTTTTGGTCAGTTAATATCTTCCGGTTGCGCATTAACCCCAAAATTACCCAAAATAATAATTAAAAAAGGTACATTTTTACGCATTTTTGGTTTTTGATGAATAATTTTTTGTGAAAAAACCGTAGTATTTTCGAGACAGACTGACAATAATATAGAAAAATAAACTACCACAGGTTCAGTCAATGTTATCCAGTTGCGAAAAGATTTAGAAACTCTCATGCGCAGACATCGGGCAGCAATTCAGGCAAGTCGCTCGCCTGGCTACGGCTCTCTTCCACTCCATCGCCGCCTTCCTAGGACCATGTCAGCTGTCTGCCTATATTGTTTTTTCAGTCTGCGCTTCTATGTAGTAATCGCAATGTACTATTATTTAGTTCAATCTAGCTGTTTTGATTTTGAAAATCTTGTAGTCTTCTGTAATGATGTAGTTTCCTGCTGTGTGTGGACTCTGTGATTTAACAAAAAGTTATGTAATAACAAAACAAATATTCTAATAACAAGACAAATATTTGGCTGCCCCACTTTTGGCACTCCAAAGAACTGCCATCAAACTAACTGCCTACTGGCGAAGACACCATTATTAATTTCTAGTGCCAAATTTAACCTTCCTTGAGTACGGCACCTAATGATGTCCTTGCCGTTGGACGGCTTGTTTGATGGCAGTTCTTTTGGAGTAACAAAAGTGGGGCAGCCAAATATTTTCCTTGTTATTATAGTCTATTCCACCCTAACTTGGCACTACAGGGAAGGCTACGGGAACCGAATTGCAGCCGTTGTCAAGGGAACAGAAGTGGGGGCTATGCAATAAACAATGCTAACTCGCCCAACTTGGCGAGAAGTAAAAGTGCGCAAACATGAACAAATTCAGTTTTCGGAAGAAATTTTATTGGAAAATAAAAATCGTGAAAACATTTTTAAGATATGTATGTGATTTTAATTGTCAAGAAATATGTTTAATAAAATTTAAAAAAAAGTTGAGAAATATATTTAGATCAGGCTTGGAGTAATCGTCGATTACGTAATCGTAATCTGCGTAATCGATTACATTTTTCTGTAATCATAATCATAATCATAATCTGAAAATGGAACACTCGTAATCGTGTAATCGTAATTTTAATCAAGTATTTCTTGCGTAATCGTAATTGTAATCTAAGTTTGAATAATCGTAATTTAGCCTTGTAATCGTGTAATCCCGACTTGCTGAAAGTTAAAAAGCTTCTAAGTTACGTTTCTACAATGCTGTGAAGAGATAAAGTTCAATACAAGCTTCGGAAAGACTTGAGAGCTGTTCAGTGATTGTTACGGGTTGTTTGTAAATGAGGGTAATAAAACTGAGCCCTAAGTGCTTTTCAACCTTCAGGCGCCTATCACAAAACGTCTCCCCTTGATTTTTAGGATGGGTCATCCATTTTCCCTTTCATCAGCTGTCAGTGACAGCAACAAACGAAGTCATCATTGCCTCCAGGGCTAGAGAGGCCCTGGCCACCTCGGAATAGAACAGTGGTGTCAAAATACTAACACATGCTTTCAGTTCGACTGGATTCTGTTGGGATTCTGTCGTAACCATCGTTATAACGGTTGCGATTCTGTTCACTGTTATATACCTTTCGGTGCTTTTTTTTCCAATTCAGGTACCTTAAGTTTATGCTTTGTATTTTAATGCCGATACTATTTTTAATTAAGAAGTATATAAAGAAGATAAAGTTGTGTGTTTCTAGATTTTAAAAACATTTGTTTATGTGTATGATTGAAATCAATAATTTATTTTTAAATATTAATTATCTTTTTATGCTTAGAATAGTTTTAATATACTTTTGTATTTGTGTTTATTGTTTTAGTTTCATGTTTCTAGTAGCAATGACAGCAGTATACTTTAAAAAATCTGACATAAAATATTGTTATAAAATGATCATACACGCAAAAAAAAAAAAAAAAAGAAACTTGATGTCAAGAAATCAAATCAAAACTTGCTACCCATTTTCTAATCATATTATTTCAAGAATTGTTTGATTGTATACATTTTAACTATTAATGGAGTTGGAGCATAATACATAGAAATATATTCTGTAGGCGATTCTCTGTAAATTCGTAATTTTCCATACAGTATCTGTCCGGGCATGTGTTTTTGAAATGGTTGTATAATTATTATAATATTGCTCAGAAAATGAATCTATAACTTTGGTTCGAAAGAGGGCCAATTGAAGTTTGTGTTTTTCTGATAAATCATAATGGGGGGTAAGTCCCCTGCCTAGTATAACTAGGCAGGGAACTGTTTATTTGCACTTTGATGCGTAATATCTGCAAAATAATTCAAACATAATTAGTTATGAAGCTACCTATAAATTTAGGTACAAATTGTGGACATAATAATTAATATGTTTCATAATTAAACTAATTAACATTAATAAAATTACATCACAGAGGACTGTTTTCGCAACGACCCAGATGCATACTTTCATCACAAATGTGGCTCTGAAACTAAACAACGTGGCGTTTCAACACTGTTCTCAGCTATTTCCGCAAATTCACACTGATTACTTTAAACTTCATGCCAAAAAACATTTTCAAGATTAACGGTTTTTTTCTGCAGCTTTGAATTCGTGGCAGGGGACTGTTTGAAAAAGCTCCGGACAGGTTTTTGTATACTATATTAACGTAATTAAATACGTAATTAGACCTTATTTCATAAAAAAGATATAATTGCATTATTCTAATTTTAGATATTAATTGCCAAATTTATGTAGCCGTAATAGGTTTTATGAAATACTGCCTTTAAGTGTTCAACTATAGGATTGGGACAGCCAGGGGACTGTGTATTTGGTGCTTAAATAATTTCTAGAAAAAAAAAATGTTATCGCTCCAAATACAATTGTGCCACAAAGTATTAATTATGTAAAAAGTATTAAGAGCGATAATTACTTTATTACACTTTATTATTTTTTAAATAATCGGTCCAAACAACGAATTACGAGTTCACTGAGAATCGTCCATATGTATGTTTTTTGATGTTGGTAAAAGTTTTGCTTCATGCCGAAACTTCATTTTTTGAAGTTGCATTAACACTTCGTTCTAAACATTTTTCTTTTTCTTTTACAGACTATATTTAGAAATGAACCGTCTTCTTGCGTTTATGTCATTAGTTTTTAACAGTAATGAAATTTTCATTTAGTAAAAAAACCGATTCTCATTAAAGTAGTACTATAAAATATGAGTATTGCATTGCTTTTTTAGTGTAAAAGTGAAGTTAATAGTATTAAACCACATACTTATCAGTATCAATGTTTTTATGTAAAAAATATGTATCATTTGTTTTTGAAATCCTAAAGAAACTCCTTTTTACAGCTGAAAAGCTTAAGGCAAGTGTTGCTTATGTAATGTAGTTTGATTTTCTTTATTAGAGAAGTAATAAATAAATGATTTAAGTAAAATAACTAAATCTTATAATTCATTATGCAATATTTAATGGTGAAATCTTTAAAAGTGTCCAGAAATTAATCCACTAGTGCATGTATATGTATCTAATCACCTATATACGACATATGGATAAAATAGTTGTGCTATATTTAAGTGCACCTCAAATGGATCAAATTAATTTGGACGTGCTTTTATTTCATTTATTGCTCCTTTACTGCAGCAACGTCAGAATTCAAAAAATAAAATAAATAAATAATTAAATTAAATAAAATAACAATAAATCCTAAAGTTAAGAGAACATATTAGTTGCAATCATCATTTCATTCATCTCTATATTAGATAATCAAAAATCATAATTTTTCATCTATAACGCTGTTGTCGTGAATGAATATTATGTAATAATTTATCTATATACATAAAAGACTACTTTTGAAAACGTATTTCCGGGATAATCTTCCAAACTACTGAACCGATTTTAACCATTTTTTCACCGTAGATAGCTACAGTAACAGAGAGCAGGATAAGCTATAATTTACTTCTAAAAAGCTTAGTTTAAAAAAGTTATAATGGAAAACAGTTAATTTAATGTCATTTCCCCATTGAATGATTAAATTTTCAACCCATTGTTGCAAAAATTTGGTGCCATGCAGCAACAATATTGATTGTAATCATATTGAAAATTTTGAACCAAGGCTTCTCTGGAGTAAGTATGGAATTTATTGCCTTCTAAGGATTTTTATATTTATCTGAGCCAACAATCGCTAACGGGTGAAATAAAAAAAAAATTGATTTTGGCAATAGTTAGAGAATAGAAAGTGTTTATAGTCAAAAAAATTTCTAAATTAGGTACATAAGATGTTTTCACCTCACCAATGTTGTCACGAGGATAGAAACTAATAATGGGACTTATTTAACGAGCAATATTTGGAAATGGTTAATTTCAGTGCGATTGATACTGTAAATATATATTTATTATATAATCGCGTAATCGAAATCGTAATCGGCACATGATAATCGTAATCGATTACATTTTTTAACGTAATCTAATCGTTGCTGTAATCGTAATAGCGATTTCACAGACGACTGTAATCGTAATCGTAATTGTAATCTCCAATTTTTCATGTTTGTAATCGTAATCGTAATCGATTACATTTTCTCGTAATTGACTCCAAGCCTGATTTAGATAAACATTAAAAATAAATACGTCATGCATAGCATTTATCGTCTTTTTTATCACAGGATTTAGTTTTAAGGCAAAGCACGACTACCAAAACAATTGCTAAATATCAAAGTGCTAAATAATTCTTAATAATTTAATAACTAACAAGAAAGCTAATAAATTTTTCAAAACGACAAATATTATTAATTGAATTTTTTTTGAGAACACTGTTTGTTTATACTATTGTTCATATCATTTTAAGTACTCCTGAAAATTCTAATAATAAAATTAATGTGTTATGAATGAATATATATGAATGCATACACTTCAGAGAGATCAGGCGAAAGAATTTTCTTAGTTGCATTTTTATTACTTAACATTTATTGCCGTTATTACAGAAAATGTTAATGACTTTTTTTAAGATAATAAAATTTTCGTTTTTTTACACAGCACCATAAATTGTAAAAGATTGATTCTTTAATTTTGCGAGCCCGTAATAAAAGCGCAAATTTGAGCTTCGAGAAAAAAACTTTCTGCAAACTTCGGGTTCTGTTCATTTTAAAATTCACTAAATTTTCAGCTGAAGAAATCAAATATCCTCATTTTTGCAAAAAAAAAAAAAAAAAAAACCTCCCGAAATAAGCGCTTTTGCAGTGTCTAATCCACCATAGTGTAGAGTACAATCTTCAGCTAATTTCACATATTTTATATCCTATGTTTGTATACAAAAATCACATTTTATAAATTGTTATTTCAGTCACGGATGTTTCACACCGTGCAAATAGCAGATCATAGGAATCATTCAGTGATTTGTATTCGAGATTTAAACCAAAAAAATGTCATTGCTCAATTTAACAATGTTGAGAAATAACATTTTGATGAATATTTCAGGAATAAACTCTATGACTAATCCAGCAATTATATAGCCACTATTTTTGAGTAGATTCGAAGAGAGAAAAAAGGAGAAATTTCAATCTCGATATTATCTTGGATTTCCAAACTGATCTAAAAAATATTTTTCTTGCTATTCTATGCCATGAATCCACAACCAATCAACAGATTCAGTAGTTCAATAAGAATCAATATTCTTATAGAGTTCGTTCTTGAGTCATGATTTCAACCGATACATACAAATTCATTTTCATTCCAGTGTTTATATATGTTTAGTTGAAAATACATATTGTTCAGAAAATAATGTGTAGTAGTTCTATTCTAATGATTATTAACATTAATTCTATCATTAATACAATGTTAGTTCGTGTTAAGTTTGACAATGCTTGAGGAATTGAATAAGTATTTGTCAATATATTTTTCATATTAAAAACGAAGAGCAAGAGAGGGAAATCTTCATAATTTAAATTTATCCAGAGCTGTAAATAATTTTAACTCACCCCCAAACACTATAAATAAAGAACTCTGTATCGCGTCTTCGTTCTCGAAAGTGATATTGGGGAAACATATATATTTATACTGTGAATAGACTAACTTATAATACCAATTTTGAAACTCTAAAATTGTTCGTTTGTTTAACAACTTTTCAATCATGTTAAGTTTCTTTTTCTATCCTTTTCTTTTCTTTCTTTCTTTCTTTTTTTTGAGCAGTCCAGGAATTACTTTTAATTCTCACTTCATCGTTTTGATATTCCTTTGATTTTTCAGATTGCCAAAAAGGCGGGAACTTCATCATTGTTTCTAACTTATTTAATTTTTGTCATCATGGTTACAAATTGTCAGTGGTTGTCTGAAATCAAGCAGGTTTTATACTGAAAAATGTTCTTTTCTTAAGTAAAATCACATTTTTTGGGGGAAAACACACAAATAGATGAACTTAAGAAAACAAAACAACATCTAAATGCAAAATTTCCCAAGTACAAATTACCATCATTAAAGGTTAATAAGAAATAAAAATAGCATAACGGTACAGGCTGTAAATATAATCTTTATGATGAGTATACGAGTGCAAATTAGTTATAATAATCATATCTTTACTATTGCATACTAAATACTCCGCTCTAAAAAAATAAAAACGCATACCCTTATTTTCTGCCTCGTATTATTTAATCTTTAAAATCACCAGTCATAATATGAAGAGTGCTAGTTTCCAAGCCATATAAATTTTATTCCGTTTCGAGAATCCAATGATTATCGCATTTTCTTATTGATACGTATTTCATTCTAGCAGCATCCCTAAAGTGAAATGTTAGAAAATTCCTTCATTCAATAATTCATTGGCGGAAGTTTGCAATATATATGAATCTGTACAGATGTGAATGCAGGGGTGCCCACAAAGAGGGGATTATGACGCAAGCTGCACCATCAAAATTGGGAGGGGGGGGGGATTTTTTAAAACTGATTTATTTATTTATTTAAATTATTTATTAATTTATTTTTTAAATTAAATTATTTACTGATTTTTTTAATGTAAATTATTCATTAATTTATTTTTTTAATTTTAGTTATTTCTTTATTATTATTTATTTATCTATATTTTTTTTTTGTGTGTGTGTGTATGTGCTTGGAATGTCTGGAAGGGAAAAAAAGCGATTCTTTTCTGCGCATAATTAGTTCTTTAAAAAATTAATAATATATAACAAAAATAATAGTCAATTTTAAAAAAATAAATAAAAATATTTAAAAATATAAATAAATAATATTTAAAAAAAATAATATTTAAAAAAAAAAGTAAATGATATTAAAAAAATGAATAAATGATATTTTAAAAAATAAATAAAATAAAAAAGAGGGATAAATATCACAATAGGACTGTGAAAAGTTTTGGAGGGGAATTTGCGCCATTGATTTTGGGGCGGGATGGGCAGTGGGCACCCCTGTGTGAATGACAGCATTAGTAATTTTTTAACTTAATTTCTTCATATTATCCAAAGAGAAGAGAGTGAGGAAAAAATACTTTGTCTTAAAGCAAGCATTTCTAACGTACCTTTTCACATAACAAATGGCCATATTCAAACAAAATTCAGATTTTATTGATTTTTTTCACAGTAATTTTCCTGGATTTCGGGTATATTTTATATTGCATAAAAAATTCAAGATATTTAAAACAATTGAGTAATGAATCTTTAAAAAAATTCATCGATGTGTCATTAAAGCATGTAAATAATTGAAAATTAGTGTTCACCTTTCATTTTTCATCTACTATGCTGTGTTAAAAATGTATTTAGAAACTTCGAATTAAATTGATCAAACTGAAATACATCGTACAACGAGCAAATGCTCATTCAAGATTAAAATGACAAACATGTGTTTTCCCTCTGGTGATTCACGTGGTGGTTAGAAGAGGGGAGCTTGGAGAAACCAGTTTGTGGGGTTTGCCGGTTAGGGGAGAAAGCCAGCCAAATTCAACCTTGGACACTCAATTCCTCGCCAAGGATTTCGGCGGTTTAATTCTCCTTTTGTAATCAAATACTTCTAAATCAAACATATTCAACTTCGAAAAACTACAAACATATGTCCTGAACACATAAATTTTCCATTTTCTTTCAGTGTTTTTCAATTTATACTCGCTTTAACCGCCGAATCAACGAGAACTACTTCCCAACGCGGAGCAACACGTTTCGTACCTTTCCCTGTAGTGCCAAGTTAGGGTGGAATAGAGTATAGAGTATTTGTCTTGTTATTTGGCTCGGCAATTGTATAACTTTTTCGTTTTAGCACCGAGTTCTCACAGAGCAGAAAACTACATCATTACAGAAGACTACAAGAATTTCAAAATGAAAACAGCTAGATTGAACTAAATAATAGTACACTGCGATTACTACATAGAAACGCAGACTGAAAAAACAATATAGGCAGACAGCTGACGTGGTCCTAGGAAGGCGGCGATGGAGTGGAAGAGAGCCGTTGCCAGGCGAGCGACGCTGCCTGGATTGCTGCCCGACGTCTACGCATGAGAGTTTCTAAGGCTTTTCGCAACTGAATAATATCGACTGAACCTGTGGTAGTTTGTTTTTCTATCTTATTGTCAGTCTGTCTCAAAAAATAATACTGTTGTTTCACAAAAATTTATTCATCAAAAACCAAAAACGCGTAAAAATAACTTTTTTTAAAATTATTAATTTGGGTAATTTTGGGGTTAATGCGCGACCGGAAGATATTAACTGACCAAAACAAAATCAAAACACAATGTTTTAAGGCTATATTAGCAAACGATACAAATATTGCATTACGAAAACATCTAATTCAAAAAATTAAACAAAAAATCGCAAAAATAATGTTTTTTCATATTTTGTCAAAGTTTAGGCCCTTGGCACGAGCGGAAGATATTAATCGATTTCGATATTTTTTTTTCCTCTTTTTTATCCCTCTTTTTGTCTTCATAAATATCAACTTTTCCGTGCGAAAAAATTATGAAAACATCTCATTCAAAATTTTTTCAAAAAAAAATCGCAAAAATGAAGGTTTTTTCTTATTTTATCAAATTTTTGGCCTCATACGCGGTCGGAAGATATCAATGGATTTCCATAATTTTTTTTCCTTCTTTTTGTCTTCACAATTAGCTACTTTTCCGCACTATTACATTTCGAAAACATTCAATTCAAAAATTTAAAAAAAAAAAAAAAATCGCGAAAATGAAGTTTTTTCATTTTCATTTTTTGTCAAACTTTAGGCCTTATGCGCAAACGGAAGATATCAACCGATTTCGATAATTTTTTTCCCTTCTTTTTGTCTTCATAATTCGCAACTTTTCCGCGCTATTACAAATTCGAAATAAAAAAATGTGTTTTTTCGGCCCACCCTAATATATATATGTTTAGCTTGCCCAAGCTGTTAAAAGCTTGGGCAATTTAGAGTTAATAATGCAACAGTTGTTTGTTACGATTGTTCTAGAACAAGTATAAAAGCATCTCGAAACAAAACCATCCATCAACCCTTTTCTCTTTTTAAGCTATCATTTGTCGACAGCGCAACAAGAGTTTAACAGGCCGCTTTATTCCACGATTCTTTTGAAGCTTTCATTTGTTGAGTGTTATCGCAACTAAAATAAATTGAACAGCGGCGGCGCTAGGTGGGGGGGCAGGGGGGGCAATTGCCCCCCTGTCGGAAGCGTCTTGCCCCCCCGTCGGGGAAAATTCCGAGCTCGTCGGAAAAAAAATTCCGACGCTAAAATTTTTTCCGATAGAAATCTGATAAATTCCGACAGAATAAGTAAAATTTTCCAAAGAAATATTTCTTTTTCAAAAAATAAATAAATAAAATCTAAATTATTTCCATTAATTGAAAAATAGCGCTAATTTTTATCCAATGCAGAACACGAAAACCTCCTGGTAAGTTCTTCTCGTGATCCGTCCTTCTGCTCTTATCTCGTTGTGTCCAGGCGAGCACGGCATTTTAGTTTTGGGCAAAGTTTCTTTGTTGAAAAGAAGAAATCTTTTTTCCTAATCAGACACCACACAAAAACCGCTTGTAGCGTGTTTTGAACAAACATTCATTGTCATTCGAGAGACACTTTCCGATCTTCCCGATGGCGATTCGATGAATTGCTCTTTCTAAATGATTTCCTGTTATTCATTATTGCCTGCTGGCCTGCTGTCGCGTCGTCTTGTCAGCAGGGGGTAGTGTGCAAATTTCCCGTATTGAGTTGACTATGGACGATACAAAGCAGATTGCAGCTGCTTAAGTCGTAAAAAGCCCATCAGCGTAAGGACCGTGGTGACAATTAGGCTATCGGAAATTTTCAAAGGAAATGTAGAAAGGAAAGTGGGGTCCCCGTATGGAAGACCTCAGACGAAACTTTTCAAAAGCGATTGGAAAAGTCGTCGTACAGTTGGACGATTCTAGTAACTAGTGGTTCGACGCAATTTAAAGTTCTGTCTAATGAGTTAGGCACTTATTCGTATAGTAAGAAGAAAGTAAAGTTAAAGCTCAAAATAATTTTCTTCATTACAGAGGTAAGAACTTATTGTGTTTCATTTAAAGAAATGATAGAGCTTCGCTTCTCAATTTGTTATTTAATTGCATTGCATATCCTTCTGTAACATGCATGTACATTTACTTTAAAAGAAAAAAAAAATATGATAACTTTTTATCGATATAATTTATAGTTGTGTTATACTATGCCGATGGTTTTAAAACATTAAACGATATTTGCAGAATGTAGTCTTTTGCCGCTTGAATAATGCATGAAGAATGATGGTTAGCATTGATTTTAACTGAGCTGATTAAATTAAAAGTTCTATTATTTGTGTCAATTTATATTTCCGCCGTTTAAAATAGAATCAACTCGAAATCATGATAGGATGTATTTGGGAAGATCATTTATGCCACTGGAAAATTTGTTTTAAGTGTAAACATGCACTGAGTAATTTTAAAATTCTCTATGCACAAAAATATAAGATTTTTTCCTACGTTTTTCCAGAAGGGGGACAAGGGGTATATACTCATTGTAAATTATACCAAAAAAATAGCAAAACCACACCCACTTGCATGTAAATCAATTAGTTTCCCGAAGTCAGGTGGAGCATTGCTTTCGCCTCCGATACCCCAAAGGCAGGCCAGCTGAATGATGGAGCCAAAAGATGGATACGAAATTGATCTCTTTCTCCGTTTTTTTCGTATGTATATATCCTTTAATATCGATTTGTCCATTCATTTTTAATTTTGTCTCTTTTACGGATATTTTTGAGCTTCGGGTTTAATTTTTTCAGCTTTTCTCTCTTTCTATTGTATTTAAATTTTAATCAGCATATGGTGAAATGCGCAATATTTTTTCTTCTGTAACAGGATTTGAAAACTTCGTCTACAAAGCGTTCAGCAATTATCCTATAAGTGTAGACGAAACTATTTTAATTTTTTACTATGTGGAAGTGTAGAATGGAAAAAATAGTACTTTGTAGTATTGTCCTATGCGGGGGAAAAAACCAAAGGAATTTCCGTGCCTCTCAACTAAAAAGAAACTTTTAAAGTGGTTATAATTTTATAGATGTTTTTTGAAAAGAACATTTATTGGGGAGTGGGGTTAGCAATGACCTAACTAGAGGGGGGGGGGTGCAAACCGGGCTCGTGTCCCGGGCGGCAGAATTTAGGGGTGCTGAACTGGCTAAGTACTGCATAATTTTCTTTTCATTATTTTTTAAAAAAAGACAAATTTTTAAAAGAAAGCTCTCCCTAAAAAAAAGTCTCAATGCAGGCACAGGAAGAATTTAAAGAAATGTCTTTTAATGTTTAAAAGGAGTAGGAAAGATTAACGGAGAGAAAGTGAGAAGAGGCCAGTAAATGGCTTGAATATATTTTCTTTTAGAGAGTGGACCAGTTAAAGTTTCATCTTGAATCACTCACTCCGAGAAGTGAAGCTTTGAAAACACTCCGATACAAAGAAGCGGAAAATGCGTCCCTTTTCCAAGATTAAACTGTAATAAAATTGTCAACATGGTGTCTTCCTTTTAGCTTACAATGACGAAAGCTTGTTCACCCCACTGACCTAGGGGAAAATCCTTGCAGCGTTCCCTTGTCGGTAGCCTCTGTTTTAGGAATCGGAGCCACAAGTCGGGGCCCCGCACAAGTCCCCCTTATCTGTCTCCAGTAGAATCATTCACTAAAGGGCATCTTTAGCTACCACAACGGATTTGTTTCTTCTCTTCTAATATTGCTTATTTCCTCTATGATATTCAGAAAGTACTGATTTCATAATACGTCTAAAAAACCATCTGGTGCACAAAACAGGCAAAGAATTAAAGTGCGGGAAAAGAAAATCATCTATGTTTATCGTTGTTATTATCGTGGTTGAATGGAAAAGACGTTAGGAGTACTGGTAAGACATTGTTTATCTAATTTACATGATGTAATACAATTTTTTTGGACATTGGACTCTGTCTCTTGTTTTAGAAAATGCTCTATGGTTTTTTAGAAATTGAACTCATATGAGAAATTTTAAATCTACTATCAATCTAATTTTGGCACCTTCAGGACAGTCCTAGTGGCAAGCAATACAAGCAGCTGGGGGGGGGGGGGCGCCAAAATGGAGGAGGGCACAATTACAGCCGATAAAAAAAATATTAAAAAACAAAACTCTTGGGGAAAATGTTAAATGCAAATTTTTCCCCTTCTAAGTTTTATCAACTATGTCCCGTTTTCAGAAACTAGGGAGGGGTTTATTCTTTAATCAGGTAAGATTATTCAACAACTGCTTCAAGTATCAAAGTCTACATGGATGCTCGTATTTTTTATTAAAAAAATATTTTAAATATATATTTCTGAACAATTTGAATAATAAAAATGACCGGTTTTAAAGTAAATCACTTAATCGGGTTTCCGGAAATTTTCGCGTTAATAAAAAGTACCAATTTTCAAATTTAAATTCTTGTTTTAAATAAATAAATTGTACAGAATATTTTTCAGCCATAATATGTGAAGTTTCGTAAAGTATTTAATAAACAAATGATAATTAATAAACAATTCATCCAATAATAACTTTTTTTTAATACTCTCGTTCCATTTCTTACACAGTAAAGTTTAAGATTTCTAAGTTTCTTAAAATTTCACTGTACACTTCTTTTAATGCTGAATATTGGATAGTTTAAATGTAAAATTTACATTTTTTTTACTTGAGATTTTTTCTAACGTGAAATTCATGAAAATATTTTTAATTTGCAAAGTATTTAAGGCTTTTAAAATTTATTTCATTTCAAATAGTTTTCAAACGTACTAAATATAATATTCAATGTGAAAAGGAAAACAATTACTCATTTGGTATTTAGTTAACGATTTTTTTTTTAACAATTGGAAGCATTCCTTTTCTTCTTTTTTTTTTCTTAATTTCAAAATAAAAACTGCTGAAAAACTAGAGATAAACTAAATAAAGATAGAACTCTCATTTTACACGATTCCCGATTTTTCAATTATGAATTCAAAAAACTGTTTTTGTTTTGAAAATATTTAAGGTTACTCAGCTTGTATTTATTTTTGTTTTTATTATTATTATCCTCTAAGTTATCATTTGATGATATAGTAAAAGCTTTTGCAGCCAAAAAAAGCTCGCAAAATAAAGTTCTAGTGGTTTTCGTTTTTTAATGTAAGTGATGTAAAGATGAAACTAAATAGAAATGTATTTTAAATGTTTCTTCATTATTATTAGTCTTATATTCAATAATTAAATAATATTTTCTAAAAAACCGAAAGTAAAACAGCGTTTTATTTTGAAACTCGGGAGGCATGTCATTTAAAATTAAATAAGATGAGAAAAGTTCGCACAAAAGGCATCTACTTATATTAAAAACCGAGTATCTATCTTTCTTTCTTTCTTTCTTTCTTTCTATCTTTCTTTCTAACTATCTATCTATGTCACGCTTATTTCTCCTGAACGCCAATGAACTGAAAGTCGAACCAGGTACCGATAGATAGGTAATTTTTCAGGCTTCATTAGTTTCAATCTATATAATTATACGATTTTAATTAGTGAAGATATCAATTAATAAGTAGTCAAATTTAAAGCGATTAAGCCTAATAAATGATTAAACTTCCAAGACATTTTTTCTTACCGTTGTCATTTTGAATTAAAACGTTAATTAAATTATTGAACTATTTAAAATTCCAAGATATTTATTTCTTTCCGTTGCGATTTTAAGGCAGGAATTCAAGTGAAACACGGACGATCGCAACTCACCAATGCAATCGCAAATTCCAAAATTTGGATTCAAGTGAAACGAATTCACTTGAATTCGACTTACAGTAGCGGTTGCAATATGCGATCGCCTCGAAGCGACTGCAATGGTGTTTCACTTGAATTCGGCCCTAAATTAAAACGTTAATTAAATTGAACTTTTTAAAATGAAAGAGTGTTATTTTTTTCCATTGTCATTTTAAATACGTGTTATAACAAAGTTCTAACAATTGTTTTTATTCTAATTATTAATGACATATTTTTTCTCAGGTACCATTTTGAAAATGTGTTTTTAAATAAAATTGCAATTGCTGTTTTTAGAAGGGACTTTTTCTGGCTGCGATCCATAAGTAGTCAAATTTAAAGCGAATATTTAATTAATAAGTAGTCAAATTTAAAGCGATTAAGCCTAATTAATGATTAAACTTCCAAGACATTTTTTCTTACCGTTGCCATTTTAAATTAAAACGTTAATTAAATTATTGAACTATTTAAAATTCCAAGATATTTATTTCTTTCCGTTGCGATTTTGAATTAAAACGTTAATTAAGTTGAACTTTTTAAAATGAAAGACTGTTATTTTTTTTATTGTCATTTTGAATACGTGTTATAACAAAGTTCTAACAATTGTTTTTATTCTAATTATTAATGACATATTTTTTCTCAGGTACCATTTTGAAAATGTGTTTTTAAATAAAATTGCAATTGCTGTTTTTAGAAGGGACTTTTTCTGGCTTCGATCCAAATATTAAAAGAACTTTTTCGTTAAGAATTTTGCAATTAATTTTACCGGAAGAAAGCGGTTTGGAAATAATTGTTTTTGGAAAGGAATTTTATTTGTAATTTAGGGAGAGTGCTAAGTATGCGCTACTTGACATCGTCTTTATTTCTGAGGAAGCATGTGCAAATAATTCGATTGATTCTTTGATGCAGGAAAGCTTTTTAGCGAGCCGCTTTAGCGGGGAGTAGTTTATTAAACTTTTCCTTGGTACTTTAAAGGCGAGCCGCCTTGGCGGCGAGTAGTGAATTGAAACTTTCCTCGCTACTGTAAAGGCGAGCCGTCTTGACGGCGAGTAAACTGTTTAAACTTTCCTCATTTCTTTAAAGGCGAGCCGCCTTGGTGGCGAGTAGTTTTCTCAAACTGCCTTCACTACATTACAGCCCGTGCAACGCCGGGCTACGCAGCTAGTAGCCGATTAAAAGTTGAAGAAGTTCGGTATTTTGAAGTGATAACTTGCAGTTTACTATAAGGTATCGCTCCAAAATTGTCAATTCAATCCAACATTTTTACTCGGACTTCAGAATTAGGATTTCTAACAAATAAAAATATTTATGGGGAAGTTAATAATTTCTAATAAAAAATGGAGTGTTTTTTAATTTACGAAACATACTTTTCTTTTCATTTCTTTTCAAGAAACGAAAACGGGGGAGAGGGGGGTCCCACGATATTTTTATTTATAGTAAAAAGAATTAAAAAAAAAAAAACGGACGTAAATAAGCTGGTGAAACCCGGAAAAAATTACAAAATTTTCATTAATTAATAATTTCGTTCTCCGTATATCTATTTACTTCGGATAATAAAACTTGTATTAGTATGTTTCTATAATTTTATTTAGTTTCAATCATCGTTTTTTAGTTTGATGATAAGCTGTAAATACAAAATTCGTATTTGTTTTGTTAGAGGTAAGAATGATTACTTTTGTATTTACGCATCATAAAAAATGGAAAGATAGAAGAGGGTGAGAGGGGGGGGGGGGGAGAGTTAGTGAATGTAAATTTTAAAATTTCATTTATGCCCCCCTGTCGGGGAAGCTTGCCCCCCTGTCGGGCATTTCCTAGCGCCACCTCTGAAATTGAAGAAAACTTTTTCAAGTTCACGTCTTGCTGTCTGGCCTGACTCCAGTTTTCATTGCATCTTGATGACACTTTGACTGCTGGAACTTGGCCACATTTGTGTTGTACTTGGCCGCATGTAAATAGCAAGTGTGTGTGGGGTACTCTCATAAATGCTAAAGAAAGCTAGAAACGACTTTATAAGTAGTCCACCGCTTTCGACTAATAACACATTGTGAGCATAAATGGCGGATCCGATTTTGAAAAATCATATATATATATTTTAATGCTGCATAAGTTACAATAAGAAATACATAAATGCATTAATACATAAATGCAGGAGCTCCCGAACTAAATTTTTTGGAGCATGTTGATTCTCAATTGCCGAAGGGAACACCAAGTTTTTACGAATGATAAAATCTGTGGTCGGAAGTAGCGCACTACAAGTAGCGAAACTACTGTAGTAGCTACATTTTTTAGTAGTTTGTAGTGTAGCGCACTACTTTTTAAAAAAAGTAGAGTAGTGAGTAGCGCGATACAAAAAAATAGTAGTTTGTAGCGATTTCTGGAAACTACTTTTAAATTAAATAAATAAATAAATGAAACAAATTAAAAAAAAGAGAACGAAGGAAAATAAACAAGGTTTAATTGACTCTGACTGGTGCAAATCTTGCACGAGTACAGCAGCGGACGTAATGAGAAATAAGAACCATAAAAATATGAGCTGATCCTTAGATACATCATTTTGACGAAATACATTCTATCTGTTTGATGTCATTGGTTTATTTGGCATCATAATTTTTATATTCCTTCAAATAATTTTCATGTTCCTAAATATTCCCTGGCAAGAAATTAAAAAAAAAATTGAAGGTTGAATTCTTTCAATCTTTCAACTTTTGAATCCTTTCTTGTGGCGAATATTCGTAAAAATTGTAAAAAAAAATCTAAAAAGGACAAATTTTAGCAAAAAAAAAGAAACAGTAACAAATAAATTCAAAGACAATTCCTAGTTCTATTCCATATTCAAATGAGTTAATTTATTAATGTAAACCACTTTTCGAATTTTTTCGGTCAATCCTCAAACTGCATGCTTTTTATTTATTTATTTTTTAAAAGTAGAGAAGTAGCGACTACAACTCAAAAGTAGTTTGTAGTCGTTACATTTAAAAAAAGTAGTTGTAGTTTACTACATTTATAACAAAGTAGTTGTAGGTGTAGTTCGCTACAAAAGAAATGTTGTTTTTCCAACCACTGGATAAAATACGAGTATGCACACGTCAATAGGGGAATATGAGGCAAAGTGAAATAGTAAAATAATTTCAGTTTGTAGTGCCACCTATCTTGAAATATTTTAAACAAGCTCCTAAACATATAGTAGATTCTACTTAAGCTATAAATAAATCACGAAAAATATAATGCAAGTAATTTTAAAAATTTTATACACAAATTGTAATATTCGGGGTTTGTCAAAAATATTTCTAGTTATTATAAAATGATAAAGTTTTTGTGATTATCATTTTAAGTACCAAAAGAGGTCTACTGATGTCTAGGGCAGTACCTATTTAGTTCATATTAGGCATGATTGGCTTTAAAATATTCAATGCAAGTTGTCAAGTGCACGCAGCGTAAAGTGGATGTGACAAATTAACCCATTAATGCCTAGCGTCCCTTTTTAGGGACGGTCCGAAAAGTGTGTCTGAATTTTCCAAAAATGAACATTTCAACCAAATAATTGTGTTCAATTATTACTTTGGTATTGCTTCAATTCTGTATTAACAGATTGCAGCACATAACCGCTGTAAAGTGTGATCTGTAGCCATTTGATTATGATCTTTATCAAAAATTACATCGTTCGCAATCTCAAGAACAAAAAGCTAAGTTTTTCCAGTTATTAACAAGTAAATCTATCTGTGTTTGATATATGTGCTACTTTGATCGATGTTTTAGTTTACCTTTTTTTGCAATTTTGTAAATTTTAAATTTTTTTAGGATTTTATAGCAATTTAAGAACGTCCCTAAAAAAGGACGCTAGGCACCAAAGGCTGCATTGTTTAACCGGTGCTGATTTCTTACTTAGAATCTATAATTTATATCAAAGAAGTTAGTAAATGTTTTTAGACTGAAAAACAGATAATAATTGTCATTTTTAAAACTTATTTTATTTTCAAAATCTAATTAAATTAAATTAATTAATATATATAAACTTATTTATACAATGTTCTTAAATATTTTCTCTTCTTTTTTTTAATTACAAAAAATACTCAAGGTAAATTTTGAAAGAAAGCTATTTCAAAAATGTAATTCTTTAAAACACTAATTATTCCTTATATTTCATTACTTTTCCATTATGCATTTAGGTGTTTATTATTGTTTAGTCTGACTGTTGGGGGAAGAAGCCCTAAGCTGTTTCAGAAGCTTAGCATTTCACCTTGATGAAGAATTCAAGGATTGCATATGTGTCTGTTGTTTGGGAAAGGGGGGGGGGGGTTGCAGATTTAATTTCAGAATTCCCTGAGCATGCCAATTTTGATCTCTACTGTGAGAATTTATTTACTTCTCTTGCGCTCCTACGTGATTATTTGTCTCAGCAAGGTTTTGTGCAAGAATCGGATTAAAAAATGCTCATGAACTGAAGTTACGTTGTCCAAAAAAGAAAAGAGAGGAAGTTTTGAATAAATGTCGATGACAGGTAAAATAATATTACGTTGGTTCGGTGGAATAATAGCAATGTCATAACTATTGCATTGAATCTTCATGGAGTTTATCCTATTGTAAAGGCTAAGCGATTGTCCAACAGCGAAAAGAAAGTAATTGAAATTGATGAACCAAATATATATGGTTGCTCAATACAAACGTTGCATAGGGAAAAAGATCCCATGCATCAAATATCGGGAACTACCGGTTTTTGATCCACTCTAAAAAATGGTGGTAGCCGCTCTTCATTTTTATTTTAAAAGCTGCTGTACAACATGCATAGAGCTCAAGAGAGTTGAGTTAGGTATTATGGGGCTAGTTGTTATATTGTTTTAAATAAGACTCAGGTAAGATGTGCCCATTGAAGTAAAAGACCTTATCGGAATGCAGCAAATGCAATACGTAGGTTTGCAGAACAAATGTTTTGCTGACTTTCATACTCAACAACACCAATATTTCCTTGTTCTCTGAATCTACTTCCCAGTTTATGTTAATTGCTGCTTTTATTTCTTCTTATAAATTGTCATTTTCAATATTACATCGTAGGCAGAAAAAAAATTTTAGTAAAAAAGTATGTACCCTCTGGTGCCTAGCGTCCCTTTTTAGGGACGATTTTTCTTTCTTAAATAAAAAATTTATTTTTTACATGATAATTTTTTAACTATTTTTCCTGTCCATTAAACACTACTCGTAACCAGTATACAAAGTATCGTTGAAAAATAAAATGTCAGGCATTAATGGGTTAAAATAGTTCGTTTTGACTTTATTCAATTATTTATTTAATTACATTTGTATTTTTTCATTTATTACTTCATTTACATTGCTTTACTTGTTAATTAACTTATTTAATTCATTTATTCACTTATTTTCTTGTTCGTGCCTTTTTTATTCACTCATTCATTTTTTCTCATGTACTAACTAATTAATTTATTTATTCGTTTTTTTTTTCATTATTAATTCATAGATTCGTTTATCAACGCATTCATTTCAGGAAAAATATTTTTAATCCTTAAGCAGAAAATGTTTCATTACAAAAATATTTTAGTTTCCATTTGACCCATGGTTTTTTGAGTTAAAACTCTCCCATCTTTTTTCGAAGGTAGAAAGGATAAAAATTAAAAATAATATTTCATTGATAGTTGTTTGACAAAATAAATTAACCCTTCTTTATGTACAATAATTTTCAGAACAAATTTCCAATTTACTCAGTTTGAAACAAGTTACCTTAACTATTTCACTTTGGCCCACATTTCCCTACATCCAGAGATAAGGGACCTTCAAGCATTTAAAGATGGCAATTTTGAAATTATTTCTCCAGATTTGTCAAATTGTCAAACCAAATTCGCCGAATAAGAAAAGTAATAAGTAATAAGTGACCTCTCAAGATCTTCCATCGAGGCACCCCTGCATGAATGCATTGATAAATATACCAAGGTGTTCGTTTTTTCAGTAACAAATGTTCTATGTATGAGCTTTTTGTTATGCGACAAAATAAAATTAATCAAAATAATTGCAAATGTTAATGGTCTAAACTTTTAAAAGTCCAAATATTACTTGTTAAACATTTCTTTACTTGAAATTTTGAAGTGAATTATGCTTGCTCAAAATTTTATTCGTAATCGAGTTTTTTCTCCCGTTATGAAACAATTGGACATCAAGGGTCAAAGTAATTTATTTTAGTCACCAGGGCTTGGAATTAGTTACCCCCTCATTTCACACTCCAGGATCCCCCGTACCTACCACAATTCGTGGTTTAGCCAGGATGGGGCCCTAAAGAGTGCTCTGTTCTTTTGATCCAGAACAAGAATTGAGCACACCCCTGGTGCAGTGCCCCAGATGTATCGTTGCATTTGGAGGACTTTGTGACCACGAACTTCCCCCTGACCACCATTATTGAAGACGGTGGATATTTGATCAGCGAGGATCGAACAAGGGACCCTCCGGTTCCGAGTCCGATGACTTACCGATCGGGCTACCACAGCCCTATGATATAGTATAATTTAAACCCCACTTTTCTGACTATGAATATTTATTGAAATTATAATCTCGAAAAATAATTCCATAGGAATTTTGTCATCTTTCTTACGTTTGACAAGCTGAGAATTTCTTGGTTGTTGAATTATTACGCACCATCTGTAGAATGGTTATTGATATAACCATATTATCATAAGTCTAGAGCCGACATCAAATTACTTGTAAAGATAAAAAAAGAAATAGCTATTTGCTCAAAATTAGAACTGAAAAATTTGAAATCTCAATACGTGGTTGCTATCTTCAAAAAACATAGCATTAGCAGAATTAAAATAAAGACTAAAAGAGAATCTTGCTTGGAAAAAGATTCACATATAACATTGTTAAAAATGACACTGAATTGCTATATGTTTAGAATCAACACTGGCGTAACTTACGGTATTGTTATTTGCATAGGATCGGCATTAACACAGTCAAAAAATACTATGCTAAATGCGTAGAGCTAAATGCGTGGATTAACTCCCTTTCTAAAACTCGTTTGGTATACAACAATATTTACCTGTTTGGACGCATTCTTTGGACCAGCAACCTCTTAGTTTTTCTTCTAAAGCATCTGTTTTGGATTCTAAGAAAAGAAGAAAAATTCTCCTTTGAGGATGCGAAATCTTTCTAAGAAGTATTACAACTTCACATTTAAACAAAAAGGTAAAGGATACAGCAAGCAAAAATCGTATTTCATAACGTGAGTGTGAGAAATGAAGATATATATAAATAAACAAAGAGCCTCCTGTGAGCAGTGAAGTGGTCACTTCACGTTGACAACCTCCCACGAAGTATCTCTTTTTTTGCTGTAACTAAATCTCGCTACTTCAGAGCAAAATTAGGATTTCTTACTGTTCTTTTCAGGCTTAGATGTCTTACTGTTGCTCTGAGGCGGCGATATGTGGGCCATGACGAGGCTCACTGGGCGGCAGTTCTTCATTCTTGTCAGCCGATTCTCAAATTGTTGAAGTAGCAACAGATGCAGCTACTTTCACGCGAAAAATGTAAGGTGGGATTTCCCACCCTGACTAAAATTTTAAGTGAGATTTTTAAAATTGAAGCGGGATTTTTTTTTTCGTTGTTTAGTTTATTGTATGAATATTTTGGATGCATACTTATTTCCATTGATTATTTGAGTATCACGTAGCAAAAAATTAATTTAATGAGCATATAGCATTGGAAGATAACGTTTCATTTGTTTACTAGAAAAAAGGTACATCTTATTATTTCAGCTGACAAATAATTTGCTTAAAAAATATGTCAAAATAATTTTCAAAGTTTGTTTGTTACAAAAAAAGAAAATAATAAAAGAAATAAAACAAATATATTCTTTATATTTTTCCTGTATTTTAATTGCTAAATTTTTATATTGGATTTATTGATAACAGTAACATGGCATCAAGCAGTAAGTAACCTCCCCTAAGCAACGCCTCCTAAATACTAAATGCCTATAGCATTTGCTTTGCTACCGTCGAGACGGGTTCAACTTTAAACGCCACCTTGCGGCAATCCGATAATGTCGTTGTTATTTTTTGATTGGTTAATTTTTAAATTCAAATTCAGAAATGAACCAATCGTTAATTTTTGAAGAACTCCGGTAGATGGCAGTGTATCGTGAACCAAAGGCATTTTGCAGCTATTGGCGATGGATCCAAACAATATTCTAAATAATTTTTTTGATTGGTTGATTTTTAAATTTAAATTTTGAAATGAACCAATCATTAATTTCTCTTTCTCGAAGAACTCTGGTAGATGGCAGTGTATCGTGAACCAAGGATGAAACTTTGCTCTGTGCTAAAAGCCAGAAAGTTACAGGCATTTAGTATTTAGGGGGCGTTGCCCTAAGCCAGGGATAAAGCAGAAACATGCAATACCCCGCCTGCTCGTTTATTCCATCCATGGACTGCACGAAGCTGCAGTCCATGGATGGAATAAACATGGATGAAACTTTTAGTGAAGTTAATGGCAAGTCATTTTCAACGTGGAAAATAGTTTTCTTATTTCTGAATAACACAAAAGACTACCTTTAGCCCGTTTTTGTATAATGTTGAATTAAAGCATAATATTACCAAATAGCTCCACAAAGTTTGGTGCAAGTAAAAAAATAAAGAATTCACCAGTTAACTAAAATAAAATATTTTTTATAAATGTTTTCTGGTACTTTATGTGCAGATTTAAGTAGGTTTTATGTGTAAAAAAATAATGGCAGCGATAAATTTGTGTAATTTTTAAAACTGCATCAAAAGTACCATATCGAAAATATCTCCTTACATCTTTATACTCTTTGGGTTCTTGATAATTTGATTATAATTTAAATTTTAGGTAAACCATAAGTAAGAAAAAGAGATTACATTCAAAAATCAACAACAAACTGAACTTTTGCGACATTTGTGTACTAAGCGATGAAAAGAACTTCAAGCATTTTTGCGGTCAAAGCCCAAACTACATCATAGCTATTGACACAATGTAATGAGCTTCCTATAATTATAACTTAATTTTCTATAAAGGGCAAACTTAAATTCTTTATTTTAAAAAATAAAAGAAAAGATTGGTATGCATTTCATGTCTGCTGAAAGTGTCCTCTAGGCGTCCAAATTTGAATATTTGAAGAGATTTCATGAGGAAAACTTTAGCTTTCGAAAATTTCCTCAAATACAAGACATTTGATAATGAAGAATTCAAAAGAAAACAAAATAAAATAATAAAAATAGTAGTAATCATTTGAATTTTGACATCTCAAATTGAAATTATGTTTTCCGCAATGACGAATTGTTATAAGTGTGAAGCGTACGTCCGACAGTACATAGCACAACTTTTCTGAGCATTAGAGTTATTTTGGTTAAGTGGTTAAAATCCTGGGTCACCATCATGAGGGACCCTGGATCAAAACCCGCCAGGGACACACATTCAAACGAAACATATTAGTGACCCGGCAACTCAACAGATGGCACCATCTATCGTCAGCATTGCCCCGCTATGTCCTGCATGGTAGGAGCAGCAGGCTCTGGTGCGTGCCCCACTTTAGCAGACTGCCAATCTGAAAAAGGAACCACCCTGCAACTGGGGTCCAAAAAGAAAACATATACTGTCTGTCCATGAAAACCGCGCATGGCATTCGCGAACAGTTCCACTTAAAAAATTGAAGTTGGGCTGTGGGTGATAACTTTCCGAAGTTTTTAATTTAAAACTTGCATTTGCTATATCCTTTTGACATATTCAACTAAACTATGTACTTGAAATCAGCATCGTTCCACGTTGTTTGATATGGTTCAAAATGCTTTTTCTTATTCTTCCCCATATTGTTATCTCACCTGACACCCCTATTTTGGTAAGATCAGAGAAGACTTGACGCATGCGTAAATGCACGGAAATTTTTACCTAAGAAGATCAGACAGTAGTAATTTGTGATTGCTCAATAATAAAAAAAAAATTGCAATTTTTTTGTTTCGTTCTGCATCTTGAAAATGCATCATTGCTTTATTACTTTCATCTTTATAATAAGTTATTTGCCTCTCCTGCACGGAATCAGAGCTCATGTTATGAAACAATCGGCTCCCTTGAATTGTCGGATGAATCATTCCAGATTTCCAGTGAGAGTGGTGTGTGCCGAATAAGCCACAACAGCGGCCCTGTTCGCAGACGCTCACCATTACCCAATTTGCTCAACGAGCACCGAGTTCATTGGTTTGACTCAGGGTTCAAGGTTGGTTGCCGAAAGACAATCGGAGAAGAGCTATGGGAAAAGAGAAAAGTTTCTTCCCTCTCTTTATTCATAACTGTCCTCTCACTGAACAATACTTTTATTAGCGATATTTGCAACCGTAACTCCGCACGCTTATATTGCTGCACTTTCATACAGCACATTTTTATCTTTTCCTAAAGTCTGTTTCAATTATTACAATTTTTATACTGGCAAAAAGTAAAAATAAAATAAAACTCCCAAAACATAAAAATCCATTTGCTTTTTACTTTCTTCTATATCTAATATATAGAAGAAAGTATTGGTTTCGTGAAAATTTTCGAATGTCGAATTTTGACGGATTTGCACGTTTTGAGGTGCGCTGAGTCCATTTCGACTATTTTTGGAAAATGTCTGTCTGTCTGTGTGTCTGTGTGTGTGTGTGTGAGTCTGTATGTGTGTGACCAGTTTTTGTGACAAAAGCAACTAGTGACTAGAGCAAAAACTACTGAATGAAATCGAACAAAAATTTTTGCACATATGTACCACCATGTGAACTGGTGCACCTGACTTTGTTCAGTGAATTCCTCCAAGGGGAGTGGAGCAATCGCACGTGTTCTGCGCGGGGGTTATTGCTATATCTCAGGAAGTAACCGGCGGAATCAAACGAAAATTGGTCCATAGGTAGACCCTACTGAGTACAGATGCTGATTCAATTTGTTTGTCAATATCTCCAAGGGGGGTGGAGCAATCGCACGTGTTCTGCGCGGGGTGATTGCTATATCTCAGGAAGTAACCGGCGGAATCAAACGAAAATTAGTCCATAGGTAGACCCTACTGAGTACAGGTGCTGATTCAATTTGTTTGGCAATATCTCGAAGGGGGGTGGAGCAATCGCACGTGTTCTGCGCGGGGGTGATTGCTATATCTCAGGAAGTAACCGGCGGAATCAAACGAAAATTGGTCCATAGGTAGACCCTATTGAGTACAGGTGCTGATTCAATTTGTGTGTCAATATCTCAAAGGGGGGTGGAGCAATCAAAAGTGCTTATTTTGTCATTGCACCTACTGTATCTCGGGAAATATTGCTGCGATTTGAATGAAATTTGGAATAACACTAACCCAATATGGAAGCAAGCATCGATTAAATTTTGGCGCCAATCACCCTAGGGGGAGGGTGGGGGGATTTTTGCGCTTAGTCAACAATGCGAAAAATTAATTCATTAAAAAATCGCTTTCACGCTATTTAATTATCAAAACAGCTGAAAACTTTCAATGATTTGAAATTTTTAACTGTTGCCAATTTCTTTTTACTAACAAATAAAATGTTTGCAATTTATCTAAACAAGGCTTTTGCAATGATTTCCAATTTCGCTCATTGATTCTGCATTTGCAGGGTTATTACGATAATTGGGAAATTGGAGCTGTCTCCAATTACTCGGGCGAGTACGTATTTTATTTTGTAACCGGAATTCATAAGATAGATATAGAAGAAAGTTTCGTGACGGCCACGACAGCTAGTTACTATTGTTTATAACCGATGCAAAAAACAAAAGTGCAAAGCTGCTGATTTGATTTGATTTTTTTTTTTGAAAACAAACATGCGTGTCCATAACTATTTTTATGAAAAATAATTTTTTACATGAATTATTATCCCTTTTGAAAAATATATTTGCGACCACAGGTTCATACTGCACAGGTTTTCATCTGCGAATGTAAAATTAATACTGCATACTTTTATCCACTATGCAGCCACAGGCATTTGCTACACACCTTTACTTGTAATTACAGTTCTATACTGTAGACTATCATCTGCAATTCCAGACTACACTGCAGATTTTGTCTGTGACTACAGGCTTTCACTGAACACTATCTCCGACTGTAAATTTTTACAGCATTTTTTTTCACCCACGACTAATCTTTCATTGCACACGTACGCAAAACAATCTATGAAATTAAATTGCAAGTCAATCCTCAAAACAATTCGGATCTGCATTTTTAATAATTTATTCCAAAAGAAAATTGTTTTAAATTTCAATCGCAGCAGAGTAAATAATGATGATAATAATAACAATAATAACAATACACACTTACAATGTCAATAAAAATTTGTATCGTAACGGTCAAAATGTATGTTTGGTATAGATTTTCAGTCTTAGACAATTAAGAGAATATGAATCAGAAACAAAAATGTTGATGTGGGTAAACGGGAGAGTAGGCTTGTTTAGCGCTTGGAGGAACTTCTTGCATTTATGTAGAGGAAATAAAGCAATTTTAATTTACTGAATCCGACAAATTAATCAATATCCGAATTTCACAAACAGTATGTATGCAGAGAATTTTTTTTTTTTTTTGGATTGAAGTAAAGACCTTTAAACATAAAAGTAAAAAGAGAGTGACGGAGAGAGTTGCTTGTAAAAGTCTTTAATCTGCATTAAAAAATAAGTAAACAATTTATTTTCTGGCTTAACTGCAACTATTTGGGGCCAAGTAGGGATCGCCACTACAACTAGGGCGATTATGATTCATTTTTGTAAATTTGAGCGCAGCTGTGTTTCCCCCCATTTTGAACCCCCAAGATTATCCAATTGAGCAAAGAAGGGGAATTTTCCTCAACAATCCTTAAGATATCGCCTGACGAGGTGGGTGGCCGTGATTGCACGAGATGACTTAGATGGAAAGTACTTTACTATAGGAAGCGAAAATTTGTAGTATTAAGGCTATAGTGGACAAATAAAATTGATTTTTTTTCAATTATTGATTTATATGTCTAAAACTTTGTGTGCTTGTATTATTGTATATTTACGACATCTAAAAGCATAAAAAACACAAATTAGTGCAAAAACAATGAATACTTTTATTTCAAATTTCAAACTTAAATATTTTTTTAACAAAATTTCAAAATGTTCCAAGCGTCACATTTTTTTTTGAAACTTTGAATTTCCACTTAATTTCCAATCATTAGGCATGATGGCACAAAACAATGCATTATATGCAATGTTTTATGAGATAGTTTATAAAAGAGGGCTGAAAATAAAAAATTTCAGTTGAAAAAATCATATAAATTTTCATTTTCAGCCATCTTTTATAAACTATCCCATAAAACATTGCATGTAATGCATTGTTTTATGAAATCATACCTAATGATTGGAAATTAAGTGGAAATTCAAAGTTTGAAAAAAAAATTGCGACGCCTGGAACATTTTGAAATTTTGTTAAAAAATATTTAAATTTGAAATTTGAAAAAAAGTATTCATTGTTTTTGAACTAATTTGTGTTTTTTATGCTGTTAGATGTGGTAAATATACAATAATACAAGCACACAAAGTTTTAGACATATAAATCAATAATTGAAAAAAATCAATTTTATTTGTCCACTGTAGCCTTAAAGCTAGAAGTGTACATCCGTTTTCCAATACCGAGAAAACAGTTCCCTCAGATAACATCAAGATATACTGCGTGTTTCCATTTGGCCTGCCATACCTTTAGTTTTGCAAACATTTGCTCTAGATGCATGCTTCCAATTGCCAAAACGCTCAAAATAAGGATGCAGAGTACGAATATTTAGAGTTAGAAGCGAAAAAAGAAAGCAGTGAAAAAACACGAAAACGAACTTTTCATGCAGACGCCAAGTGCATTAACATTTATTCTACATTAAAAAGTAATTTCAGCAAAAGAAAAATTTGAAAGATTTGCTATCAAAACTCAAAGAAATATTCGAACTCAAAGTTCTAAAGGACCGAGCAGAAGCTGAGATTGGAACATAGGGTAAGTGCTCCAGTAGTCGGCCATTTAAGAGATCTTTTGTGGATCTTGGCTAACCTAGAACTTTCAGCTATCAATACAGCAACAAAAACCAGGTAAAACTTTAGAATGAACCTTTCTGATAGTGAATCACCTACTTGTTTCAGAAATTAAAAAAAAAAATATGTTAAAATCCAAGCTGTTGTCAACACTAGTAAATGCACCAGTAGTCGGCCACAGAAATCCAGTGCTCGGCCACGTTGAATCCAGTAGTCGGCCACTTCATTTTCATTGATCTTATCTGATATAGGGGGTTGAATTAAAAAAAACAAAACAAAGGAAAACTTACAACGAATCAGACCCGTCATTTGGGGGGTCGGGGGGGGGGGGGGCAATTGCTCCCCCCCCCGGTTTTGAGAAATCAGTTTATTAATATATAAGCGGGCGTGGTGTTTGCTTTTTTCCGATGAATTGCATTGCGTTTGCATCCTTCATTTGGGGGGTCAGGTGGGGGGGGGGGTCAATTGCTCCCTCCCGGTTTTGAGAAATCAGTTAATTAATATATAAGTGGGCGTGGTGCTTGCTTTTTTCCGATGAAATTGCATTGTGTTTGCACCCTTTGTCCCCCCCCCCCCTCTAAAAACGTGAAATGACGGGCCTGAAGCGATGCATTATACTTAGTCTGGTCATACTTTTCGTGGTACCTCTGGTATTCAACTTGTGTAAATAATCATGTTAGTGTACTTCTTGATACACTATGTGCTTTACTTATTTCTCTAACTATCAATCTACCATTATTAATTTTAGACAGTACAATTAGCACAGAATTCTCGGGACATTAATGTTTTTATACTTTAGCTGCCTAAAAACAGTTTTATTTAAAAAAATCTTGCTAAAAAATTATTTTTTTTTCTGAATAACGTCTAAAAATATGTCTATATCAAAAAGAAAATAATTTAAAACATCAAAAAAAGCTTCATAAGGGTATGAGTATAAATGGCGCAATACTTTTTTCCCAACTTATTTGGCCCCACTCCATCCCTTTTCTCAATGTTTCA